>CAUYLG010039126.1:0-170152 GCA_963573385.1 Cacajao melanocephalus
TTTTTTCTGTTTCTTAGTTTTCCTTTGGCGGACGCCCCTTCCCCGCAGAGCTGGACCTTCCCGGTTCAGCTGTGCTTACTGTGGAACTCTCAGTCCTCAGCGCTTCCAATTGCTGTTCTCCTTGTGGGGATGGGACCAGCCGAGCCGGACTCAAAGTGCACCCAGTCCTGTATACTCCGCGCCGAGAAGCGCTGTCCCGGGGCGCCGGCAAAACAGCCGTGCCGGCCAAAAAAGTCGCACTGGCGACCTGTGTGGCTCCTCCGCTGGGAATCTCCCAGTCTGTGGGCAACAAAAATTCGTCTGAAAGTGCGGCGTCCACTCGCTCTCTGCGCTTTCACTGGGAGCTACAATCCTGAGCTGTTGTTAATCGGCCATCTTGGATCTCTCTCGGTCTGCCTTTTTTGTGTGAAATGGTGGTCTTTTTCAAGTCCTAGAACATGCTAGTCACATTTACAGCTCGGCGCCTTTGCTCTTGCTGTCCCCTTTAACTAGAATACTTCTCTTCACTCTTTCTGCCTTTAGAAGTTCTACTTATCCTGACATGCCCAGTTAAAATTGTTTTCATCTTTTCTTTGAAGACTTTCTTCGTACCCCCTTTTCCCTCCACAAAAACAGAATTATTTCCTCCCTAGAAATCCAGAATCCTTTGTCCCAATAAGTAGCACAGCACTTTTCCCACTGTATCATAGCTGGCCATGGTGTCAATCTCCCAGCCCAAACACGTGCTTGCTGAGGCCACAGAAGATGGCGTATTTGCCTTTGTAGACCAAGAACCTGCCTGTAGCAGGTGTACAATAAAGACTGGTTAAGGCTGGGCACGGTGGCTCACACCTGTAATCCCAGCACTTTGGGAGGCCGAGGTGGGTGGATCACCTGAGGTCAGGAGTTCGAGACCAGCCTGGCCAACATGGAGAAACCCCATCTCTTAAAAAAAAAAAAAAGGAAAAAAAAAGACTGGTTAAATTGTTCCACTCTAATGATACATACTTTTGATAATACCAAGCAAGAAAGAGTAGAAATATATATAATCGAACTATTCAAAACTCTATCATTCTGCCATGAAGAAGAAAGAGGAAACTCCCTATTTTCTAACTTGAAATTTCTTCAAACATTTAATTGTGAAAAAAATAAAATAAAATACATACTGAAGAGTCCTAAACTACTCACTAATTCAAAATATGTAATACTCTCAAAGATGTTTCTCACTCTGTCTTGCTGTGGCCACTGCATTGCTTTTCATTATGGATTAACTCTAGCTACCTGCTATGATTAAACAAAGCTGCCAGCTACTGGAATCTAGAAATACAGCCTCTACCGTGATAAAGTGCCTAGTGTGAATAATCAGGTCCCATGAGTTTATTAAGAGTTTACTAGTACTGGTGAAATTGAAAGTCACAGCACATCCCAAATGCAAGCTTACTCTGCTAAGAACTGCTCACCTGTGTTTCCACCTGGGGGATCTAGATCGTGACCGTGCCATCCTTTGACACGTGAGCCACTATCCACTTTTTACACTGCAAAGAAATACAGGATTAGCAAGTTTGTAGAAAGAGCCTACTATTTGCTCTAAAACACAGCGAATGCTGCCAATTTATTTTACCCTTTGTGCCTCAGTTTCCTCATCTATAACATGGAAATAATAATAATAGCACCCCTTCTTATTGGAAGATTGTCAGGATAAAATGAATTAAATCAGGGATCAGTAAACTCTGCCTGCAAAGTGCCAAATAGTAACTATTTTAGGCTTTGCAGGTCATATAAAGTCTCTGTCACACTTGTTTCCTTTTTTTAAAGCAACTATTTAAAAATGTAAAAATGTGACAACATTGAGATATGCCATAAGTATAAAATCCACATCAGATTTCAAAGATTTCATATAAAAAACGTAAAATATTTCATTAATGTATTTCTAATATTAATCACACATTGAAATGATATCTTGAATATACCAGGTTAAAGTAATTAAAATTAAAAATACAAACACTATTTAGCTTAAGGGTCATACAAAAATAGGCCCAGCAAACCAAATGCACTGTAGTTTAATGAAACCTAAATTAAATCATAAAAAGAGCTTATTGGTGTCTGGCACATAGCAACTGCTAAATAATTATTCCAAAAAGAGGAAAAATTACCCAGAATGCCTCTACCTGAATACAAGCACTACTACTTTCCTGTCTTTCAACATGTACAGAAACACTTCATATAATCACAGTTAAAATGTTTAGGAATACATGATGGTATACTCTGCTTTTTAAATATTTGGATTCTAAGAATTACCATTTCTTTTTTTTAATTTAAATTTTTTTTTTTTTTTTGAGACAGGGTTTTGCTCTTTCACCCAGGCTGGAATGCAGTGGTGTGATCACAGTTCACTGCAGCCTCGACTTCCCAGGCTCCAGCAATACAAAACTTAGTCAGGTGTGGTTGTGTATGCTGTGGTCCCTAACTAGCTGGGACCACAGCATACACAACCACACCTGCCTAAGTTTTGTATTTTTGGTAGACACAGGGTTTTGCCATGTTGCCCAAGTTGGTCTGGATCTCCTGAGCTCAAGCAATCCTCCCACCTTGGCCTCCCAAAGTGCTGGGATTACAGGCATGAGCTACCATACTCGGTCAGAGTTACAATTTCTAATACTCAACTCCTGCCTAACTTTCCACCAGACAAATATACCAAAAATGTAATTGAACATTTAGTTTGCTTCTGGTTTTTTGCTAAAACAAATAATTCATATTCATTGTATGGGTACATCACATTTTGTTCATTCATTCATCTCTCCAAGCACATTTGGGTTGTTTCTACCTTTCAGCTATTATAAATAATGCTCTTGTGAACATTTGTGTACAAGTTTTTGTGTGGACATATGTTTTCATTTCCTTGGGTATATACCTAGGAGTGGAATTACTGGGTCACTTGGTAACTCTATCTTTAACTTTCTGAGGATATGCCAAACTTTCCAAAGTAGCTGCACCTTACATTCCCACCAGCAGTGTATGAGAGTTCCAATTTTTCTACATCCTCACCAACATTTGCAATTATATTTTTGACTATGGCCATCCTAGTGGGTATGAACTGGTATCTCACTGTGGATTTGATTTGCATTTCCCTAATGACTAATGGAGAGTAATCTTGAAACATGTAAGAAACTATGAAACTAATCATGCCTCCTTTCCTTTAGTCATTTCAGTTTAAACTTGTTTTAAAAAATAATTCAAAAGAAAAAAAATCAGCTGTGTATACTAAGACGTTCATATCAGTTTTATTTATAATAGGAAAGAAAAAAAGTCCAACAAAATAACCCAAATGCTCAACAAAAAAGATTAAACAAATGTGAGATACATACATCTAGTTGCTTCCTACCTTTCTCCCGGCCTTATATATGTCTTTTCCTCCACACGCCTTACTAGTGCCCCACACCACACTACTCGCTTTACCTGATCAGGCCGCGCTGGTCCAGCACATAGATGGTCTTCCCTCAGTTGGCTTGACAAACCCCTATTCTTTCCCAACTGTGTAACCATCACATCCCCTGGGACTCTTTCCTGGACTTTTTTTTTTCCCCCTCTGGGTTTCTTTCTCCTTGGGAATTCTGGGTTTATTTTGCAATTATTTCAACATATTATAATTTACATAACTGTATTTATTTCAATAGGCAAAAGACTCCATTATCACAGAACACAAAACTCAAATGACCTATGAACGTATGAGATGTTCAACTTAATTAGCAATCGGGAAAATACACATTAAGATCATAGTCATTTGATATGCCAAAGGGCTATGATCACCCATCAGATAGGCCAATAATGTTTTTTAAGTTGCGTATTTCAAAGTGTTGGCAAAGATGTGTGACAACAGGAACTCTCAGTTACTGCTAGGTGAACTATACATGGTATGATATAACCAGTTTGAAAATACCGTTGTCCCTTGGTATACTCAGGGGATTGGTTCCAGAACCCCCACATATGCCAAAATCCATGCATATCCAAGTCTCTCTGTATAGGCAGCTTTCGCATATCTCAAATGCTGTATTTTCTATACACATTTCACTGGAAAAAACTCCATGTATAAGTGGACCAACACAGTTCAATCTTGCTCAAGTTTATTTTTTTAAGACAGAGTCTTGCTCTGTTGCCAGGCTGGAGTGCAGTGGTGCTATCTCAGCTCACTGCAACCTCTGCCTCCCGGGTTCAAGCGATTCTCCTGCCTCAGCCTCCCAAGCATCTGGGACTACAGGTGCCCACCACCAGGCCCAGCTAATTTTTTGTATTTTTTTTTTTAAATATAAAGACAGGGTTTCACCATGTTGGTCAGGCTCGTCTTGAACTCCCGACCTCAGGTGATCCGCCCGCCTTGGCCTCCAAAGTGCTTGGATTACAGGCGTGAGCCACCAGGCCCGGCCAATTTTTTGTATTTTTAGTAGAGACAGGGTTTCACCATGTTAGTCAGGATGGTCTCGATCTCTTGGCCTCATGATCTGCCTGCCTTGGCCTCCCAAGGTGCTACCTGCGTGAGCCACTGCGACTGGCCAACACACAGTTCAAACCTGTGTTTTCAAGTGTCACCTGTAGTTTGGAAATGCCCAATAAAGTTGTACATGCCCATATCCCACAGCCCAGCAATTCCATGCAGGAATATATATTGGAGTAGTTCTCAAACTTTAGTGTACATTCGAATCGCCTGGAGGGCTGGTTAAAAATACAGATTGCTGGGCCCTATCTCTGGGGTGGGCCCCACTCTAGCAGGTTCCCAGGTGATGTGGATGCTGCTGGTTCAGGGGCTATAGAAGCACTGGTTTTAAAGGAAAAGTGATCACTTGGGAGAAAATATTTACAAGTGAGATTTATTGCATGTGATAAAAGAAGTATTGCTAGGAATATTTTCCTTTGCCCAATATCAAAATTAGCTTTATTAAAATTCAAACTGGCCAGGCGTGGTGGCTCACGCCTGTAATCCCAACACTTTGGGAGGCTGAGGTGGACGGATCATGAGGGCAGGAGAGGGAGACCATCCTGGCTAACACAGTTAAACCCCGTCTCTACTAAAAATACAAAAAATTAGCCAGGCATGGTGGCACGCTCCTGTAGTCCCAGCTACTCGGGAGGCTGAGGCAGGAGAATCACTTGCACCTGGGAGGCGGAGGTTGCAGTGAGCCAAGATTGCGCCATGCACTCACTCCAGCCTGGGTGACAGAGCGAGACTCCGTCTCATAAAAAAAAAAAAAAAAATTCAAACTATTTATTCAAAGATGGTGAATTTTATTGCATATAAATTATACCTCAAAGCTGTAAAAGCATTAGCTTTGGGGTGATGAAAATATTCTAAAATTAGATCAGATATTATGGAGATGGTTGCATAAGTCTGCAAGCATACTAAAAACCAATGAAATGCACACTTTAAACCAGTAAATTATAAAGCCATTTTTTAAAGGTAACTTTGTTTGCAATTGCTTAGTGGGCATCAGCTGGTAATGAGAAGTCTTAGTTCAGGTACCTAATAGATGAGAGGGGGGTTTAATTTAAACATACAGCCTGAGCTAAGAATGGTTTTTACATTTCAAAGCATTGTTAAAAAGAAGAAGAAGAATATGTGACAGAGACTGTATGTGGTCCACAAAGCCTAAAATATTTACCATATATGTATTTTTTTTTTTGAGATGGAGTCTCACTCTGTCACCCAGGCTGCAGTGCTGCGATCTTGGCTCATTGCACCTCCGCCTTCTGGGTTCAAGTGATTCTCATGCCTCAGCCTCCCAAGTAGCTAGGACTACAGGCATGCGCCAACACGCCTGGCTAATTTTTATATTTTTAGTAGAGACGGGGTTTCACTATGTTGGCCAGGCTGGTCTTGAACTTCTGGCCTCAAATGATCTGCCCGCCTCAGCCTCCCGAAGTGCTGAGATTACAGGCGTGAGCCTCCACACCCAGCCTACTATATGGTTCTTTACAGAAAAAGTTTGCTGATCCCTGATTTAAACTAAGTTACATGTAACTAGCAAAGTTAAAGGGACCAGGGCTTTAGGAGAGATGGAGAGAAAAGATGGAAACATCAGTAGAGTTTGTGGCTAGGGAGAAGATGTCAGTAACAGAAAACAAATAAGTTTATATTGCTACCTCAGAGTAAACCGTGAAGGGCCAGGAGCAGTGAACAAACCTGTCTGACCCGGAACATAGAAAGAAGACAACTGGACAGCAGGGTCACTGAATCCCAGGAGGATGCTAAAAAGGATACTGGGGCTAAAAGAGGCCAACACCCCAGGACAGCACTGTACACACCCCTTTACCAAGCTGGACTCAGTTCCACCAATTCTCTTTCTTCTACAACAGTGCTTTCCCCTCTCCATGAGATCATTCCCATCACCATACAAACCTACATAATTCTCCCATCTCTCCGGAATCACATCCCCTGGGGCTACCACCCTGTCTCTCCTTTCGCAACCAAAGTCTCCCAGAGGGCTACCAGTATGCCTCATTATCTCCAATTCTTATCTCATCCTTGCTTGACCTCACAGAAGCCTGGCTTTCCACCCACTGCTGCACTGAACTGCTCTAGCCAAGGTCACTAATGAAATCCATGTTACTAAATCCAATGGTCAATTCTCCTCCTCCTCTTTGTCCCTCCTAGTGGGAGCTTTCTTTTTAACTATTATTTTTAATTTATTTTTTTGAAACAGGGTCTTGCTCTGTCATCCAGGCATGATCCTGCACCGCCACAATCACAGCTCACTGCAGCCTTGACCTCCTGGGCTCAATCAATCCTCCTGCCTCAGTCTCCTAAATAGCTAGGACTACAGGTGCATGCCCAGCTAATTATTAAAAATTTTTTGTAGAGATGGGTCTCAATATGTTGCCAGGCTGGTCTCAAACTCTTAGGCTCAAGTGATCCTCCTGCCTCAGCCTTTCAAAGTGTAGGGATTACAGGCGTGAACCACCATACCTGGCTGCCAGGAGCATTGAACACACCCTCCTGGAAACATTTTCTTCACTTAGATTCCAGAACACTGTACTTTCTTGGTTTTCCTCCTCCCTCTATAACAATTCCTTCTGTCTCTTTTGCCAACATCTTCCCCTTCATCACCCTGACCCTTAAGAGTGAAGCCAGTCTTCCTCTAAATGGTGACTTTGGTCTTTGGATTGCGTCTATATTCTCATTCACTCTCATGCATTTAAATACCCTCTATAAACTAATAACCCCAAATTTATATCTCCAGCTCACATCCATCCCATGCACCCCCATCTTGCATATCCAACAGCCCACTGGATTCTGTAAACATGTCCACTAGCAAACTCCTGATCTCCCTCCAAAATTTTCTCCTCTTACAGTCTGTCCCATCTCAGTAAATGGCAGCTCCATCCTTCCAGTTTTCAACAAAGAGGAAATACAAATGTCTAATAAACACATGAAAAGATACTTGACCCCACTAAGAATCCAGGAAATAAAATTAAAATAATGAGATATTATTTCATACTCATGAGATTTGCAAAAATTTAGAAGTCTGATGGCACCCATGTGTTGACAAGAGAATGGGAAAACAGAATTTATTTTCTTTTTTTTGAGATGGAGTCTCACTCTGTCACCCAGGCTACAGTGCAGTGGTACAATCTCAGCTCACTGCAGCCTCTGCCTCCTGGGTTCCAGCGATTCTCCTGACTCAGTCTCCCGAGTAGCTGGGATTACAGGCACGTGCCACCACGCCCAGCTAATTTTTTTTTTTTTTTTTTTTGGGACACAGTCTTGCTCTGTTGCCAGGCTGGAGCACAGTGGAGCAATCTCGGCTCACTGCAACCTCCGCCTCCTTGGTTCAAGCGATTCTTCCGCCTCAGCCTCCCAAGTAGCTGGGACTACAGGCGCATGCCAAACGCCCGGCTAATATTTTTTATTTTTAGTAGAGGTGGGGTTTCACTATGTTGGCCAGGCTGGTCTCAAACTCCTGACCTCAGGTGATCCACCTGCCTCGGCCTCCCAAAGTGCTGGGATTACAGGTAAGAGCCACCACACCCAGCCAATAAAACAGAATTTCTTACCTGAGAAAATTTTCTCCCCAAAAAACTATGAAGCAAAAGGAAACAGTAAATCTGTAGAGGCACACCTCATTTTATTGTGCTCTCCCTTACCGCACTTCACAGATACTATATTTTTTACAAATTGAAGGTTTGTGGCAACCCTGCATTGAGCAAGTCTATCAGTGCCATTTGTCCAACCTCATGTATTCGCTTCTTATCTCTGTGCCACGTCACATTTTGGTAATTCTCAAAATATTTCCAACTTCTTCCTTTTATATCTGTTATGGTGATCTGTGATCTTTGAAGTTACTATTGTAATTGGGGGCACCGGGAACCATGCCCATATAAGATGGTGAATATAATCAATAAAAGTAGTGTGTGTTCTGATGGGTCATTCTTCCTCCTCTCTCCCTTTCCTCAGGCCTCCCTACTCCCTGAGACACAATAATATTGAAATTAGGTCAATTAACAATCCTACAATGGCCTCTTAAGTGCTCCAGCGAAAGGAAGAGTCACACATCTCATGTTAAACCAAAAGCTAGAAATGATTAAGGTTAGTGATGAAGGCTTATCAAAAGCTGGGATAGGCCAAAAGCTAGGCCTCTTGGGTCAAACAGCCAAGTTGTGGATACAAAGAAAACGTTCTTGAAAGAAATTAAAAGTGCTACTTCAATGAACACATGAATAAGAAAGTGAAACAGCCTTATTGCTGATATGGAGAAAGTTTGAGTGGTCTGGATAGAAGCTCAAACCAGCCACAATGTACCCTTATGCCAAAGCCCAATCCAGAGCAAGATTCTTAACTCCATTCAATCCTGTGAAGGCTGAGAGAGGTAAGGAAGATGCAGAAGCAAAGCTGGAAGTTAGCAGAGGTTGGTTTGTGAGGTTTAAGGAAAGAAACCATTGCCATAACATCAAAGGGCAAAGTGAAGCAGCAAGTGCTGACAGAGAAGCTGCAGCAAGTTATCCAGAAGATCACTGATGAAGGTGGTTACATTAAACAACAGGTTTTCAGTGTAGATGAAATGGCCTTCTGGAAGAAGATAGGACTTTCACAATTAGAGAGGTAAATGCCTGGCCTCAAAGCTTTAAAAGACAGGCTGACTCTCTTGTTGAGCCCGGGGGGTTAAGGCTGCAGTGAGCTGTGACTTTAAGATGAAGCCAATGCTCATTGACCATTCTACAAATCCTGGGGCCCTTAAGTATTATACTAAATCTACTCTGCCTGTGCTCCATAAATGGGACAACAAAGCCTGAGTGACAGCACATCTGTTTACAGCATGGTTTACTCAAGACTTTAAGTCCACTGCTGAGACCTATTGCTCAGAAAAAAGAAAAAAAGATTCCTTTCAAAATATTACTGCTCACTGACAATGCGCCTGGTCACCCAAGAGCTCTGATGGAGATATACAAGGAGATTAATGCTGTTTTTGTGCCTGCTAACATACCATTTGTTCTGTA
The DNA here is from genome assembly GCA_963573385.1 of Cacajao melanocephalus. Taxonomy (NCBI): domain Eukaryota; kingdom Metazoa; phylum Chordata; class Mammalia; order Primates; family Pitheciidae; genus Cacajao; species Cacajao melanocephalus. Next base: position 9,463 of record CAUYLG010039126.1, read on the forward strand.
GCCCATGGATCAAGGAGTAATTTTGACTTTCAAGTCTTGTTTTTTAAGAAATACGTTTTGTAAGACTATAGCTGCCATAGAGAGTGACTCCTCTGATGGATCTGGGGAAAGTCAATTGAAAACCTTCTTGAAAGGATTCACCAATCTGGATGCCATTAAGAACATTCATGGTTCATGGGAGGAGGTCAAAATATCAATGTTAACAGGAGTTTGGAAGAAGTTGATTCCAACTCTTACGGATGATTTTGAGGAGTTCAAGACTTCAGTGGAGGGAGTCAATGCAGATGTGGTAGAAACACCACGAGAGCTAGAGTTGGAAGTGGAGCCTGAAGATGTGACTGAATTGTGGCAATCTCATGATCAAACTTGGATGTATGCAGAGTTGCTTCTTATGGATGAGCAAAGAAAGTGGTTTCTTGATTGGAACCTCCTCCTGGTGAAGATGCTATGACCATTGTTGAAATGATAAAAAAGGATTTAGAACATTACATATGCTTAGTTGATAAAGCAGTGGCAGGGTTTGACAGGTTTACTTTAATTTTGACAGAGTTCTACTGTGAGTAAAATGCTAACCAACAGCATCTATGCTACAGAGAAATCTCTTATTTATTTTTTTTTTGATTTCATTTTTTTCAGAGACGGGGTTTTACTTTGTTGCCCAGGATGGTCTAGATCTCCTAGCCTCAAGAGATACTCCTGCCTTGAACTCCCAAAGTGCTGGGATTACAGGTGTGAACCACAGCATCCAGCCAGAGAAATCTTTTGTAAACGGAAGAGTCAATTGATGCAACAAACTTTATTGCTGTCTTATTTTAAGAAACTGCCCTAGGTTGGGCATGTAATTCCAGCACTTTGAGAGGCCAAGGCAGGCGGATCACTTGAGGCCAGAAGTTCAAGACCAGCCTGGCCAACATGGTGAAACTCCATTTCTACTAAAAATAGAAAAATTAGCTAGGCGTGGTGGTGGGTGCCTGTAGTCCTAGCTACTCGGGAGGCTGAGGCAGGAGAATCACTTGAACCTCCAGGAGGCAGAGGTTGCAGTGAGCCAAGATGGCACTACTGCACTCCAGCCTGGGTGACAGAGCAAGACTCCACCTCAAAAAAAAAAATTGCCCTAGCTACCCCAACCTTCAACAACCAACCCCTGATCAGTGATCAGCCTTTAACACTAAGGCAAGACCCTTCATCAGCAGAAAAATGATCCCTCTCTGAAGGCTTAGAGGACCATCAGCATTTTTTTTAGCAGTAACATATTTTTTAATTAAGGTATGTACATTGTTTTAGACATAATGCTATTGCACACTTAACAAACTACAACATAGCATAAACATAACTTTTATATGCACCAGGAACCAAAAAAATTGTGTGACTTGCTTTATTACAATATTCGTTTTATTGTGGTGGTCTGGAACCAAACCCGCAATATCTCTGAGGTATGCCTGTACTACAAATAGAATTAAATATATTCAAAAGCATTAAGGATATTAAAAAACCTACCTTGAATCAGAAATTCACCAACTAAGAACATAAATAGATGAAAAACAAAAAATGGAAAATTTTAATTTATTTTTTATTTTTTGAGACAGTCTCGCTCTGTTGCCAGGCACGAGGCTGGAGTGCAGTGGCACAATCTCGGCTCACTGCAGCCTCCGCTTCCCAGCTTCAAGCAATTCTCCTGCCTCGGCCTCCCAAGTAGCTAAGACCACAGGCATGTGCCACCACATCCAGCTAATTTTTGTATTTTAGTAGAAACGGGGTTTCACTATGTTGGCCAGGATGGTCTCGATCTCTTGACCTCGTGATCCACCCGCCTTGGCCACCCAAAGTGCTGGGATTACAGGTGTCAGCCACCATGCCCGGCCAAAAAATTGAAAAATTAAAGAATAAAAGTTAACTGAACTCAAGAAAAAAATGGGAGAAAAAGACTCAACTATCTCAAAAGTGAAGAATAAATTACAATGTGCACAAGGGAGAATAAACTCAAATTAAAATTTTATAAGGAACATTGAAGGCAGGCAGGAAAACAACCGAGAAAATAAAAATGACATTGAGGGAGGGGGAGTGAGGGAGAGAGAGAGAAAAAAAGAAGAGCAAGGGAGAGAGAAAGAGAGAGAGTGAGGAGAGGGAAAGAAAGGCTCAGAGAGAAAGTAGTGGAAATAGCAAATAGGTAGAGAAAAAAATAATATTCATATGACTGCAGTCCCTAAAGAAGAAAAATCAAACAATAGAACTGAACTAATATTTAAAACTATAATTCAAGAAAACATTCCAGAAATTTAAAAATACGTAAAATACCTGAATCTACACATTTAAGGGTTTACCAGGTACCCAGCAAAATTAATCTAGAACAAACAAGTCTGAAATATAGTCTACTAAAAACTATTTAATTTCAAATATAAAGATAAATTCTCAAGACTTCCAGGTAAAAAGAACAAATAATTTACAAGTCCAAAAGAACTGGATCGGTATCAGATTATGAAATTTTTCAAAACCAAAATACAAAGCAAGGTGAGAAACAGGGCAGCACTACAAAATAAAACTCAATGAAAGTAATGTGAGCCAAGGATTTTATATCAGTCAAGATGTTCCTTAAACATCAAGGCAACAAAGAAAACAGTTTTTGGCTGGGCACAGTGGCTCACGCTTGTAATCCCAGCACTTTGGGAGGCCAAGGCAGGCAGTTCATGAGGTCAGGAGTTCAAGACCAGCCTAGCCAACAGGGTGAAACCTCATCTATACTAAAAATACAAAAATTAGCTGGGCGTGGTGGTAGGTGCCTGTAATCCCAGCTACTCAGGAGGCCGACGCAGGAGAATCACTTAAACCTGGGAGGCGGAGGTTGCAGTGAGCAGAGATGGCGCCACTGCACTCCAGCCTTGGTGACAGAGCTAGACCCCGTCTCAAAAAATAATAATAAAGAAAAACAGTTTTCAACTTATAAGAGTATAGGGAATTCTGCACTCACTAACCCTTCCTGAGGAATCTACTGGAGGATGAGCTTTATTCAACTGAATGGAGAAAATGTCAGCAAAAGGACTGATGGTGAGCATTTAAAAACATGTAAGTGTACATATAAGACACTAAAAAAAGATAAGGATGAAGGTGGAAGATTAGTGTAAAACTGCTACACATTGGCTGGGCACCGTGGCTCACGCCTGTAATCCCACCACCTTGGAAGGCTGAGGTGGGCAGATCACCTGAGATCAGGAGTTCTAGACCAGCCTGGCCAACATGGTGAAACTCCCTCTCTACTAAAAATACAAAAAGTTAGCCAGGTGGGGTGATGCATGCCTGTAGTCCCAGCTATTCAGGAGGCTGAGGCATGAGAATCATTTGAACCCGGGAGGCGGAGGCTGCAGTGAGCCAAGATTGCTCTACTGCACTCCAGCCTGGGCGACAGAGTGAGCCTTTATCTCCAAAAAAAAAAAAAAAAAATTGTTACACATTGTGATAGAGTAAAAAAAGAAACCAGAAAATGGGAGAAGAAGAGAAAGCAAGAGAAAATAGTAGAAGCAGTTCCACTGCTATGTACACAATAGGTGGGTTTAAGGAATACTGGGAGGAAAAAAAGATATACCAGATATTAAGAGGTTAAACAAATCAACACAGGGTGCTGAGACAACTGGATATCCACAAGCAAAAGGCTAAAGTTTGACCCTACCTCACAACATATATAAAAATTAACTCAAAATGGATCAAGAACCTAAACGCAAGAGCTAAATCTATAAAATGTACAAGAAAACATAGAAATAATCTGCGTGATCTTGGATCAGGAAATGATTTCTAAGTTAGGACATCAAAAACAAAGCAACATTATTTCCAATTGCTGCTACAAAAAACATCAAAACAAAACAAAAAACAAAGCAACAAAAGAAAAAATAGATAAATTGGTCATCATCAAAATAAAAAACATTTACAGTGTAAAGGATTCCATCGAGAAAGTGAAAAGACAATCCACAGAATGGGAGAAAATTTTTTGCAAATCTGATAAGGGATTGTATCCATAATCTATAAAGAACTTTTACAACTCAACAATAAACAATTAACCAAGTTTTCAAAAGGACAAAGGAGATGAATAGACATTTCTCCAAAGAAGATATACAAATGAGCAATAAGCACATAACTTCACTAATCATTAGGGAAATGCAAATCAAAACCATAATGGATACCACTTCACACCAATAAGGACAGCTATAATCAAAAAGATAATAATCAAGGACATAGAGATATCGGAACCCTGGTACATTCCTGGTAGAAATGTAAAACAGAGTAGCCACTTGGAAAAGTTTAGCAGTTCCCACACAACTTAAAACACAGAGTTATTATATGACCCCACTATTCCACTCCTAGACAGATAGCCAGAAGAAATAAAAACATATGTCTACACAAAACTTGTATACAAATATTCATAGGAACATTTTTCATAATAGCCAAAAGGTGGAAACAAACCAAATGTGCATCGAGATGAATGAACATAATGTAGTATTAATATACCTATGCAATAAAATATGTATCATTTGACCATAAAAGGAAATGAAGTATCAATACATGCTACAACAAAAACCGTGAAAACGTTATGCTAAGCGAAAGAAGCCAGTCACAAAAGACCACTATTACATGATTCCCTTAATGGGAAATGTCCAGAATAAGCAAATCTATAGAAACAAAAAGTAGGCCGGTGGTTGCTTGGGTGGAAGGAGGGGTGGGGGGGGGGGATGGGAAATGATGGCTAATGGGCACAGAGTTTCTTTTTGGGGTGAAGAAAGTGTTCTAAAATTACACTGTGGTGATGGTTACACAACTCTATGAATATACTAAAAAACACTGAATTGTACACTTTAAATGGGTAAACTGTAGTATGTTAATTCTATCTCAACAAAGCTGTTACAGAAAAAAAAATCAACTGACAGAGATTCCACACTAAATGTGAACTCAGCATTTACAAATGCAAAGAATAAAAATTCCCCAGGAAAGCCTTTGCAACAAAGAAACCACAGGCTGGGCGTGGTGGCTCATGCCTGTAATCTCAACACTTTTGAAGGCCGAGGCAGGCAGATGGCTTGAGCCCAGAAGTTCCAGACCAGCCTGGGCAACCCCCATCTCAAAAAAAAAAAAAAAAAAAAAAAAGCCACAATCCCATCACAAAAACGCACCAATTCAGAGCCCACAGAAAAAGAGCACAATCAGTAGAAAAGAGAGAAGGGGGAGGTAGACCTGAAGAGACCATCATGGATTATTATCTTGGCCACAGTGGGTAGGTGTTATCTGTTATTGACAGTTCTCCAGGAAGGAGGAGCATGAAGTACATACAGAATTCCACAGTTGCCTATTATTATCCTACTTTGATCACATGGATGCAATTTCACTCACACACACACACACACACACACACACACACACACAGAGAGAGAGAGAGAGAGAAATAAGCAAACAAAGGAGTGAGGGCATTTTAAAAGGTGTAATCACAAAGGTAAATGATTGGAACAAAAATGTAAAACCTTCCTAAATACCCCTTCCCCCACATACACACCCTACTTCTTGTAATAAGAGAGCAAAATATCTACCTCTCATAGAGAAATGGCAAACACAACAAATACACATAATTATAAAATACTATGATGGATTTGAGGTCAAATATATCAGTCCTAACAATAAACTTGAGTGGGCTTAATCCACCTATTGCAATAAAAATTTTCAATTTGACTAACAAAAGAAACCTCAAAGAGTTTTACAATACAAAAAACATATCTAAATCAAAGTGATTCTTTTTTTTTTTCTTTTTAAATTTTGAGAAGGAGGCTCTCTCTGTTGCCCAGGCTGGAGTGCAGTGGCACAATCTTGGCTCACTGCAACCTCCACCACCAGGGTTCAAGCGATTCTCGTGCCTCACCCTCCCAAGTAGCTGGACTACAGGCGTGTGGACTACAGGCACGTGCCACCACGCCCAGCTAAGTTTTTTTGTATTTTTAGTGGAGATGAGGGTTCACCATGTTGGTTGGCCAGGGTGGTCTCGAACTCCTGACCTCAGGTGATCCGCCTGCCTTGGCCTCCGAAAGTGCTGAGATTACAGGCGTGAGTCACAACACCCAGCCCCAAAGTGATCCTGAACAGTTAAAAATAAAAGGCTAGACCAAGCATGGTGGCTCACGCCTATAACTCCAGCACCTTGAGAGGCCAATGCAGGCGGGTGAATCCCCAGAGGTCAGGAGTTTGAGACCAGCTTGGCCAACATGGTGAAACCCTGTCTCCACTAAAAATACAAAAAATTAGCTGGGCATGGCGGTGCGCGCCTGTAGTTATATTTATAAATAAATAAATGAATTAATTAATAAAATAAATAAATAAATAAATAAATAAATGGCTGGAAAAAGTATACCAGGTAAATGGAAACCAAAAGAGAGTAGGTGGCTGGGGGGGAGTGGCTCTTGCTTGTAATCCCAGCACCTTTGGAGGCTGAGGCGGATGGATCACCTGAAGTCAGGAGTTCAAGACCAGCCTGGCCAACATGATTAAACCCCATCTCTACCAAAAATACAAAAATTAGCCCAGTGTAATGGCGGGTGCCTGCAATCCCACTTACTCGGGAGGCTTAGGCAGGAGAACTGCTTGAAGCCTTGAAGGTGGAGGTTGCAGTTAGCCAAGATTGCGCCACTGCACTCCTGCCTGGGCAACTCCCTCCCTGGTTGGGTGGGGGGCGGGAAGAGTAGGGATGGCAATCCTGGTCTTAGGGCAAAGCAGAATCCAAGCCCTAAAGCATTAACTGTGACACAAAAAGATACTTTTTAAATGCTAAAAGCCACACCCCACAATGAAGATAGAACATAAAAATATATGTATTTTGGTGGCTCACTGAGGTGAGGAGTTTGAGACCAGCCTGGCCAACATAGTGAAACCCCGTCTCTACTAAAAATACAAAAATTAGATGGGCGGGGTGGCAGGCGCTTGTAATCCCTGCTACTCAGGAGGCTGAGGCAGAAGAATCACTTGAAACCAGGAGGCGGAGGTTGCAGTGACCCGAGATCGCGCCACTGCACTCCAGCCTGGGCAACAAGAAGGAAACTCCATTTCTATATATATATATATTTAATATAAACATAACACAGCAATTGCCTTCATGAGACAAAAACTACAAGAGATGTAAGGAGACTGTAACCACACTAGTAATAGGAGACTTCAGTACACCATTCTTTGTACAAGACATATTAGGTAAACCAAATATAAGGAGATTTAAGATCTAAACAGCATACTCAATAGAGTAATTCTTAGGGATGTTTATCAAACTCTACACTCTGATACTAATGAATACAGTTTCTTCTCAACTGCTCACACTACATTCACCAAAATAATCATATATGAGGTAATAAAGAAAAAATATTTCCACTTCAATAAAGTGTAAATATTACAAACTATAGGTGTGATTATAACGCAATAAAACTAGAATTTACTAACAAAAATTTTAAAAACAGAAAGGCTTTTCCATCTAGAACTTTAATAGCCTCCTATTAAGCAACTCCTGGGTATTCTAGAACTAAAATTATACATTTTTAAAGAAATAATGACACTAAAACACTACATTATCAGATTTTTATTTCTTTTTTTTTTTAAGGCTAGTTAAGTGAACCAGTGGGAGTGAAGAAGGAACAAAGAAATCTGTAACTGGTTGTCATCAATTAGTTGTAAATACCACTGCACTCAAACCAGCCTACACATCCAGTTCTATAGCATGCATTTAAAGCAGTAATCAGAGGAAAATTCAATACACTAAACACAATTATGAGTAAAAATGAAAGAATAAAAACAAATAAATTTGATTCCAAGGTCACAAAGACTTAAAAATAGTCTGGACACAGTGGGCTCACACCTGTAATCCCAGGGCTTTGGAAGGCTAAGATGGGAGGATCACTTGAGGCCAGGAGTTTGAGACTAGCCTGGGAAACATAACAAGACCCTGTCTCTACAAAAAAAAAAAAATTGTTTAAAAATTAGCTAGGTGTGGTGGCACATACCTTTAGTCCTAGCTTCTTGGGAGGCTGAGGGAGGGAGATTGCTAAAGCCCAGGAATTCAAGGCTACAGTGAGCTATGATTGAGCACTGCACCCCAGCCAGGGTGACAGGGTGGGACCCTGCCTCAAAAAAAAAAAAAGAAAAAAGAAAAAACTTAAAAAATAACAAAATAAACCAAAAGAAAGGACATGGAAGGAAACCATAAAGATGAAAGTAGGCCAGGCACAGTTGCTCATGCCTGTAATCTCAGCGCTTCGGGAGACCGAGGCAGGAGGATTGTTTGAGGCCAGGAGTTCAAGACCAGCCTGGGCAACATAGGGAGACCTTGTCTCTACAAAAAAAAAATTAACAAAATTAGCCAAGTGTGGTGGTGCACCACTGCAGTCCCAGCTACTTGGGAGGCTGAGGTGGGAGGATTGCTTGAGCCCAGGGAGGCTGCAGTAAGCTGAGAGAGTGTCACTACACTCAAGCCTGAGTGACAGAGTGAGACCCTGTCTCAGGAAAAAAAACAAAACAAAAAAGATGAAAGTAGAAGAAAAGAATGAGAAAAAATAGAAAAACAGATCTAATCAATAATCCAAAATTCTGTAGTTTTTGAAAAAAAATAAATAAACTACTAGATAAGGGAAAAAAAAGAAAAAGCACAAAAACAGAAAATGAGAAATGGCATGGAGGAAATAAGATGAAAAATTTAAAAAATAATAAAGGATATTTTTGTAGAACTCTACCAAATAAATTTGAAAACCCAGATGAAAGGGATAATTTGCTAGAAAAGTACAGATCACCAAAATTTTCCCCATTAGAGTTAGAAAGCTTAAATAGACCAATTTCCACAGGAAAAAAAAAATTTTAGAAAGCTATAAAGGAAATATCACATGAAAAAGCGTCAGGCCCAGATGGTTTCATAGGGAATTCTACCAAATCTTCAAACATGAGATAGCCTTAATGCTCTATAAATTATTCCAGAGACAGTACAGGACAAGAAGGATCAAGCCTGCAGGAAAATCAATCTTTGGAGGAAGATGAACCAGCAAAGGAGAAACTGAGAAGGAACTTCCTGGGAGAAAGAAGGGAACCTTGGAACATAGAATCTCAAAAACAAAAGAAGGATATTTCAAGAAGGGAGACTTTCTCACGGTAAATACTGCAGAGAGATCAAATAAAAGGAATGAAAAGTGTTAACACATGCTTTGAGGACTAAGTGGAAGGTCAGGAAACTGAGAGAGCCAATCATTAACAACTCTTTCAAACAGCCCACCTAGGAAGGGAAGGAGAGAAGAGAAACTAGGTAGCAGCAGGGTGATTAGAGGACTAGGAATGAGGTTTCAAAATGGGAGAAACTTGAGTCAGTTTTTTCTTTCTTTTTTTTTCTTGAGTCCATGTCTCGCTCCATCACCCAGGCTGGTGTGCAGTAGTGCAGTCATAGCTCACTGCAGCCTTAAACTCCTGGGCTCAAGTGATCCTTTCACCTCACCCTTTGAGTAGCTGGGACTACAGGTACATACCCCAAACGCAGCTAATTTATTTTTATTTTTATTTTTGTAGAGACAGGGTCTTGCTATGTTGCCAGGGCTGGTCTCAAACTCCTGGCCTCAAGTGATCCTCCCAGTTCAGCTTCCCAAAGTGCTGGGATTATAAGTATGAACCACCATGCCCAGCCAGCATATTTATTCTTTTGTTGTTGTTGTTGTTCTAATGAGCCGGGTTCTGACGAAATCTGATATTTATTCTTAATAAGGAGAGAGTAGGCCGGGCACGGTGGCTCACCCCTGTAATCCCAGCACTTTGGGAGGCCGAGGCGGGCGGATCACAAGGTCAAGAAATCGAGACCATCCTGGCCAACATGGTGAAACTCCATCTCTACTAAAAATACAAAAATTAGCTGGGTGTGGTGGCGTGCACCTGTAGTCCCAGCTACTTGGGAAGCTGAGGCAGGAAAATCGCTTGAACCTGGGAGGCAGAGGTTGCAGTGAGCCGAGATTGCACCACTGCACTCCAGCTTGGGTGACAGAGTGAGACTCTGTCTCAAAAAAAATAATAAATAGGTCGGGTGCAGTGGCTCACGCCTGTAATCCCAGCACTTTGGGAGGCCGAGGTGGGTGGATCACGATGTCAGTAATCGAGACCATCCTGGCTAACATGGTGAAACCCCGTCTCTACTAAAATACAAAAAACTAGCCAGGCATGGTGGTGCGTGCCTGTAGTCCCAACAACTCAGGAGGCTGAGGCAGAGGAATTGCTTGAACCTGGGAGGCGGAGGTTGCAATGAGCCAAGATTGAGCCACTGCACTCCAACCTGGCGACAGAGCAAGACTCCATCTCAAAAACAATAATAATGACAATATATAAATAAATAATGAGAGACTATTTGCCTGGCATTAGGGATCTAAAGTAGAATGACAGTCATAGCAGAGATGAGTCTAAGTCCAATTAGTTCAATGTTTCCTTTGATTCCTTAATATTAACTCCAAATAATGTAGTCAATTTTTCCCAATATTCCATATTTACATATTACCTTCTTCATTGGTCCAAACTGAATTTTATTTTTGAGACAGAGTCTCGCTTTGTCACCCAGGATGGAATGCAGTGGCATGATCTTGACTCACTGCAACCCCCACCTCTAGGGTTCAAACAATTCTCATGCCTCAGCCTCCTGAGTAGCTGGGACTACAGGTACGCACCACCACCCCTGGCTACTTTTTGTGTTTTTAGCAGGGATGGGGTTTCACCATGTTGGCCAGGTTGGTCTTAAACTCCTGACCTCAGCTGATCCACCCGCCCTGGCCTCCTTGGCCCCTAAACTGAATTTTTATCAATGGTCACATTCTACGTTAATGTATCAAACATTACTAAGTACCAGTGACTGCTAGGGGCTAGGAATACAAAGTTAGAAGAGACCTAGTTTCTTTCCTGGAGAAGCTAAATCTCTAGTGGGTAAGAATGATGACATGAGTGCCAGTCCTTCCTGGTTCACTCAGTGTTGTACATGTACCGTGTCATGTAATCCTCACAACAAACACTTGAGGCTGGAATTATCTCCATTTCATAAGTGAATAAAGCCAGCCTCAAAAAAGTTAACTGATGGGCCCCAGGTGGGGGACCTGAAATTAGAACCCAGGTTCTTGGGCTATAATACTAACACTTTCTCACCTTGCAACTCCTACCTTCAGAAAGATGACCCTGTGGAGACTACCCGGTCACTTGCTCAGATGCTTGGTCAGCAGAATCGGGCTTTAGCGTACTTGAGAATAGTTGACATCAGGCATCACATCTAAAATTGCCGTCTAAATTTGGAAACCAGCTTTTATGCCCTCTGCTGCCTGGATAATGTAGCCTGCAGGGCACAGAGACCATGTTTTATTTATCATGAGCCCAAGTACTATGTTTTATTTAGCATTATACCTGTCCCCCTCCGCTTTATATAGTGCTTTTAAATACTTGCTCCTTCAGCATTTGTGCAGATTCATTCACTCACCTAATTTCATAACCCTGATAAGTTTTGAATGTAATCTAGGGCAGCAGTAAAAAAAAACTTCAAATTTAAGAAGTGAAAGAGTATGGGGGCAAAGGGTATCACAGAACAGCTTTTTGAATTAAGGTATTTACTTTAAAAAATGTATGAACCTCAAGATACTTCTGTGCTGTGAAATTTTTACCAGTTGGTAATAACATGGCCGGGTGTAGTGGCTCATGCCTGTAATCCCAGCACTTTGCAAGGCCAAGGCAGGAGAATCGCTTGAGCTCAGGAGTTTGAGACCAGCTTGGGCAACACAGTGAGACACTGTCTCTATTTTAAAATAAAAAATTAAAAATAATTTTTTAAAATACCAACAAGACAAAGTGTGTCTAAACGTACTTTCCAGAAATGTCTCATTTGACCCTTAAAACTATCCTTAAGAAAGGTAAGGCAAATGTATTATAACCCCTAGTGCACTGTTGAGGAAAGAGTACCTTAGAAAAGTTAAGTGACTTGTTCAGGATAATCAGCTATACTGGATTTCAAGGGCATCCTAACTTTAAATCTCTTGTTTGCTCCATTATGCCTTTGCCTCACCAAGATAACCTTTCTTTACCAAAACAGTAAAGGTGCAATAAAACATGAGAAGCTGAAGTGCTATCAACAAATAGGAAAAAAGTGATGACTAGAGAGGGGTACTTGTTCTTGGTTGGAGAGTACAAGTATGGCTCAAAAGTGTTCCTACAGAAATCCCTTTAAATGTCGCCTTTTGCTAGGCTGTGGATAAGGACACTCACAGATTGTTGGTAGGAGTGCAAAACAGCATATCCTTTCCAGAGGGAAATTGAGCAATTTACGTTAAAAAAAAAAAAAAAAAACCCTCGTGTGCATACTCTGCCCAACAATTCTATCATCCAGGAATGTACACTAAGAAAGTAATCATGGGCCAGGCGCGGTGGCTCACACCGGTAATCCCAGCACTTTGAGAGGCCAGGGCAGGCGGATGGCCAGACATCAGGAGCTCAAGACCAGCCTGGCCAAGATGGTGAAGTCCCATCTCTACTAAAAATACAAAAATTAGCCGGGCGTGGTGGCGCAAGGCTGTAGTCCCAGCTACTCGGGAGGCTGAGACAGGAGAATTGCTTGAACCCGGGAGACGGAGGTTGCAGTGAGCTGAGATAGTGCTACTGCTCTACAGCCTGGGCAACAGAGTGAGACTCAAAAGTAATCATGGATATGCAGACTTTACATTTGCCCAACAATGTATTTAAATAGGGAAGAACTGAGAATGACCAACGAAATAAATTATAATATTATAGCCACGCTATCTAGTACAAAAGAAATGATTAAAAAAGAGAATTTACTTTAGAAAAACTCACGTATTAAGCTCTGCATAGAAAAAGACAACGGTTACTTGGAATGGTGAAACCATATTCACCATGGTTACCTGGAATGGTGAAACAATGCACCTTCATTGTGATTTCTATCTTAGAAATGTGTATAAATGGCTTACTAAATGTTTCTATATATAAAAATGTTTCTAATAAGACGTTTTAAAGATTTCTTGGGGGTAACTGAAACAGCTGTGATTTCAAAAGAAAATTTTAGTAGCCATTTAAAAAAACATTAAAAATAAAACATTACTATGCCATTACCATTAAAATACCATTGAAAAATAAAGCCCTCGTTATGACTCCATAGCAAAACCTTTTCTTTTCAAATTCTCAGAAAAATGCTAAAAAGGGTGCCTGGCCAGGAGCCTAAAGAGGCCTTCCTGATTTCTACCTGCAGTTTGTAATTTGTTCCAGGAGAAAAAAGCAATCACCTAAGAGGCAGTTCGAAAAGCACCTGGGTAGGAAAATATTTACGAGGTAAGTTTCTCTCCCATTTCTTTCCCTCGAGACCTACCAACAGGACGGTCCTGACAGTTACTGGCCCAGTTTCCCAATACAACCTAGAGAAGCACAGGAGAGGTGCCAATTTTCAGTAGACGTTTTCTAAAAACACAAGTTTTACTTTACAATGCAGGATAAAGAGCAGCCTTCACTGCTCATTCTCGATGTTAGCAGAGGAAGATGCCGCTTGCGCGGTAGGAGCGCCTCACCAGGACAAAGCGGGGTGCGGGGGGTCCTCGGCTCAGACCCCGCAGGCGACGCGTCCAGGGCCGCCTCGACAACAAGGGCACCGTCCCCGGACACCGCCTCCCCGGCCCCCGCCCTCTTGACAGACGCAGGGAACCGCGGGGACCGCAACCTGCCCAACGACGGCGGAAGATCAGGGTCCCGGCAGCAGGTGCCCGGGTCGCCGCCCCTGTCGAGGGACCTCAAGGCGCCGGGCAACTGTCCCCTGGGAACCCGAGCCGGGTCGCCGCGCCCGACGGCTAGCGCTGACCGAGGGACCTACGGGGCGCAGGGGAGCTGTCCCCAGGGAACCCGAGTCGGACCGCCGCATCCTCCCGGCCGCCCCATCCGCCACCCCGAGAACCGCCCCTCCCGGGTGGCGGACACGCCCTCCCTGCGGGCCCAGGCCTGTTCGCCCCGCCCCCCCCAGTCGCTCACCCGGCCGGGAAGTCCCCTCCGCCGCCACCGCCGCCGCCGCCAGCCCCTCGGGCCTCGCCCCTCACTCTGCCGCCGCCTCCCACAGCAGCGGCACCCCAGCCGCCTCTGCCAGGCCGTGGGACCCGGAACCACTTCCTTCCGGAACCGCCTCGCCCCGCCCCCGCCCTGGCCCTGCCCACTATTCGCGGCCTCGCGCTGAGCCGGTTCTCCCGCGGACCTCGATCTTCTACTCTCCCGGTGAGGGTGCCCCGCCCGTGCTGCGCGGGTCAGAGCGCTGCGCCCCCTGCCGGCCGTTCCCACCGCGGCCGCTCTGTCCAGGGCGCCTGCGCCCTCTGCTACCCGCCCGCCGGGTCCGGGTAGGGCGCCTGCGCCCTCTGCCGCCCTCCTGCCGGGAAGGAGGGGACCTAATGGGCGTTCCAGGTGCAGGGATCATGGGGGTTAAGGCCCAGGGATTGGAGTTCACCGCTCAGTCATGGGCAGAACTTGGTTCCGTGGGCCTTCCAGCTTTGTGCAAATCTCTAACTATTCGCCTACCGTCTAACCATTTCCCACGGCCTCAAATTAAGCATATTCCCGGAAAACAAAGCCTCCCCTCTGGACTTCGCAAATGATTGGATGGTACCAACATCTATCCATCATCCAGTCCAAACTCATCTCTGTCTACTCGCTTGGTTTCTCTCCTCCCGCACTCCATGCACCAGCCCCAAAGGTAGTGTGTCTTCACTCTTGAAGCTTTCCGCTTGACAGTGATACTCTTTCTTCCCCTTGTGAAATAGCTCTTTCAGGCTGTATGCCATCTGGTAGTAACACCTTTTGGCCTCCTGTGTCACTGTCACCTACTGACTGCCTGGCATTAGTTTTCCTCTCCATCTGATTTACTGCCATCCTCCCAATAAATCCAACATCCACAACTCAGCCTTGTTTCCTTCAGTTCCTTAATCTGAATGACCTTTATTTCTACTTTGTTCACCCGTAGTCTAGAAAATCTAGACATTCATCACTTGATACTGCTCCATCTCTAAAATTCTTTTTTTTTTTTCCCCAGAGACAGAGCTTCGCTCTTGTTACCCAGGCTGGAGGGCAATGGCGCGATCTCGGCTCACTGCAACCTCCGCCTCCCAGGTTCAAGAGATTCTCCTGCCTCAGCCTCCCAACTAGCTGGGATTACAGGAGCTGCACCACCACACCCGGCTAATTTTTGTATTTTTAGTAGAGACGGGGTTTCACCATTTTGGCCAGGATGGTCTCGATCTTCTGACCTCATGATCTGCCTGCCTTGGCCTCCCAAAGTGCTGGGATTACAGGCGTGAGTCACCCCACCCAGCCTTATTTATTTATTTATTTATTTAGAGACAGTATCTCTGTCCTCCAGGTTGGAGTGCAGTGGTGCGATCTCGGCTCACTGCAAGCTCTACCTCCTGGGTTCAAGTGTTTCTCCTGCCAAAGCCTTCTGAGTAGCTGGGATTACAGGCTGCACCACCATGCCCAGTTAAGATTTTTGTGTGTATTTTTAGTAGAGACAGTGTTTCCCCATGTTGGCCAGGCTGGTCTCGAACTCCTGACCTCAGGTGATCCTCCCACCTCGGCCTCCCAGAGTGCTGAGATTACAGGCATGAGCCACTGCACATGGTCTATTTATTTATTTAGAGATGGAGTCTGGCTCTTGTAGTCCAGGCTGGAGTACGGTGGCACCAACTCAGCTCACTGCAACCTCCCACCTCGAGGGTTCAAGCGATTCTCCTGCATCTGCCTCCCAAGTAGCTGGGATTACAGGTGTGCAACACCACATCCGGCTAATTTTTGTATTTTTAGTAGAGATGGGGTTTCACCATGTTGGCCAGGCTGATCTCGAACTCCTGACCTCAAGTGATCTGCCTGTCTCAGCCTCCCAGAGTGCTGGGATGCTGAGCCTTCAACTACTCTTGTAAGCAGAGCCTCCTGCCTTGCCCTTTGACTTGGCCTAACATTAAACTACCACTTAAAACTCCAGTCTACATTTTCCATTCCTACATTTCCAAACAGTGCTTGGGTGAGGAGAAAGCCACACAACTATAAAAGAATGATGTCACTACAAATTTATGGATGCCCCCCACAGGGAAGAGCCTGGTACCTCTTAATAATCATTTTATGTGACCCTTTTATGTGATCTCTCCTTTTGCCAATAATTGCTGTCACAAACCCTTACCACTCTTTTTAAGCTTTATATCAATGATGATTTTCCTTTCTTCATACATGACTTTGCTTCCCATTTGGCAGAGAAAATTCTTTCGAACAGCGTAAAGACTTTTTCATTATCTATTATCTAGCCTCTCTTCCCCTTGTACACAATGCTCTGGCCATACTGAAGTTTATGCAATTTAGGAATAAATAGGCCGGGCATAGTGGCTCACACCTGTAATCCCAGCACTTTGGGAGGCTGAGGCGGGCGGATCACGAGGTCAGAAGATCGAGACTGTCCTGGCCAACATGGTGAAACCCATCTCTACTAGGTGAAACCTGTCTCTACTAAAATACAAAAAATTAGCCAGGCATGGTGGACCGCATCTGTAGTCCCAGCTACTCGGGAGGCTTAGGCAGGGGAACTGCTTGAACCAGGAGGTAGAGGTAGAAGTGAGCCAAGATGGCACCACTGTACTCCAGCCTGACCACAGAGCAAGACTCCATCTCAAAAAAAAAAAAAAAAAAAAAGAATAAATAATGCTTTCTCTTTCTGGTTAAGAGGTGTGAGTCCTTTTTAACCTGCAAATATATGGCTTCAATTCAGAAACGTTTTCCTCTATTCTGTCTTCAAGAATTGTTTCTGCTCCATTTGCTAGACTCTCCCTTTTTGGAAGAGCAGTTAGCTGTATTAGTGCTCTGTTCCGTTTTATCTCTCTCTCTCTCTCTCTCTTTTTTTTTTTTTTTTTTTGAGACGGAGTCTCTCTCTTGTTGCCCAGGCTGGAGTACAATGGCGCGATCTCAGCCCACTGCAACCTCCACCTCCTGGGTTCAAGCAATTCTCCTGCCTCAGCTGCCTGAGTAGCTGAGATTACAGGTGCCTGCCACCACGCCCAGGTAATTTTTGTGTTTTTAGTGGAGACAGGGGTTTCACCATGTTGGCCAGGCTGGTCTTGAACTGGTGACCTCAAGTGATCCACCTGCCTCAGCCTCCTAAAGTGCTGGGATTACAGGTGTGAGCCACCACACCCAGCCTGTTTTTTTAATTTTAAGACAGTGTTTCATCATATTGGTCAGGCTGGTCTCGCACTCCTGACCTCAGATGATCCGCCCGCCTCAGCCTCCCAAAGTGCTGGGATTACAGGTGTGAGCCACCACACCCGGCCTGTTTTATCATTTTTGTCTTTCATCCATTTCCAGCATTTCCAGTAGACCTCAAGTTTGCTTTATTGATACTGATATGGCTTCCTAAAGCATTATTTCTGCTTCCATTTTGACTCAAACTGTATTATTGAGCGTTTTGTTTCTTTGTATTTTCTCCCTCCAGTTCTCTCTTGTTACTCTAGTAATCTCCAACTCACCCTTTCATTTCCTTATGAATTTGTTTTGATTTTATAGAAAGCCTATCACATTTCAAAAGGATGCTAAACTGGTTGTGAAATTTTTCTTTTAGATTCTGCAATCCTTTTCAGAAGTATGCTTCTTTTAGCCAGATGCGGAAGCTCACGCCTGTAATCCCAGCACTTTGGGAAGTCAAGGCTAGTGGATCATTTGAAGTCAGGAGTTCGAGACCAGCCTGGCCAACATGGGGAAAACCCATCTCTACCAAAAACACAAAAATTAGCCGGGCATGGTGGCGCACACCTGTAGTCCCAGCTACTCAGGAGGCTGAGGCAGGAGAATCGCTTGAACTCGGGAGGTGGAGGTTGCAGTCAGCCAAGCTTGCACCACTGCACTCCAGCCTAGGTGACAGAGCAATGCTCCGTCTCAAAAAAAAAAAAGAAAGAAAGAAAGAAATATGCTCTTTTTTCTCTTTCATTCTCATGGTTTCTGTGTCTTCATTACATATATATGTGTGTATATATATGTACACACAAACATATACATTATACACACACATATACATATATGCACACATATATGTACGTATGTATATGTGTGTGTATATATACATAGACATACATATATATGCACACAGATATATGTATGTATGTGTGTATATATATCTGTGTATGTATATATGTGTGTGCACATATATCTGTGTATGTATATATGTGTGTGTAGATATATCTGTGTATGTATATATGTATATATGTGTGTGCATATATATCTGTGTATGTACATATATGTGTGTGTATATATATCTGTGTATGTATATATATGCATGTGCACATATATATCTGTGTATGTATATATGTGTGTAGATATATCTGTGTATGTATATATGTATATATGTGTGTGTATATATATATATCTGTGTATGTGTATATATGTGTGTATATATCTGTGTATATATATGTGTGTATATATATCTGTGTATGTATATATGTGTGTATATATCTGTGTATGTATATATGTATATATGTGTGTGTGTATATATCTGTGTATGTATATACGTGTGTGTGTATATCTGTGTATGTATATATGTGTGTATATATCTGTGTATGTATATATATGTGTGTATATATCTGTGTATGTATATATGTGTGTATATATCTGTGTATATATGTGTGTGTGTATATCTGTGTATGTATATATGTATATATGTGTGTGTATATATATATATCTGTGTATGTATATATATGTGTGTGTATATCTGTGTATGTATATATATGCGTGTGTATATATATGTGTGTGTGTGTATATATATATATGTATGTGTGTGTGTATATATATCTTTTAACTCCTCTTTGAACAAGGTGGTCTTTTTCCAGACTCACCATTGTCAGCAGGCAGCACAATTAGATGGTTCTTGACCCTATTTGCTGTCTACTCGTGTGGAAAGAGAGGTTAAACAGTTTGCACATAGTCTCTGGTGTCTATATGAATAGCATACATGCGCATGTACGCAGAGCAAGCCTAAGAGAAATGGAATATTACCTGCCTTGCCTTACCTTTGGGTTTCATGTGAAGCCAAATCTGCTGCAGAATGCCAACTCTGCTTCAAACAAGGAGCCTGTATTGGTAAGAATAAGAATATTGGTAAGAATAAGCTACAATAACAATCCCCAAGCCTCCGTGGCTTAGAACAGCAAATGTTTCTCACTTACATTTCACATCCGCTGTGAGGCAACTTCTTTGGCTCTTCTGTCTGGGATCCAGACTGAAGGAACAGACCCTAGCAGAGACCTTACCACCGTCCTATCAGGAGAAAACCAGCAAGGGTGGGACCGCACACTACATAGTGACACTCCTGCTTCAAGCTACCAAATCAGAAACTGTAGAGACAGGTGCGGTGGCTCGCGTCTGTAACCCAAGCACTTCGGGAGGCTGAGGTGGGCAGATCTCTGAGGTCAGGAGTTCAAGACCAGCCTGGCCAACATGGGGAAACCCTGTCTCTACCAAAAATACAAAAATTAGCCGGGCGTGGTGGCAGGCACCTGTAATCCCAGCTACTTGGGAGACTGAGGCAGGAGAATTGCTTGAACCCAGAGGGCAGAGGTTGCAGTGAGCTGAGATCGCACCACTGCACTCCAGCCTGGGCGATAGAGCAAGACTCCATCTCAAAAAAAGAAAAAAAAAAGAAAAAGAAAAGAAAGAAAGAAACTCTCCCTAGGAGTGGGACCCAGCAAACTGCATTTCAGCAAGTCTTCAGGTGACTCTGATACACCCTCAAACTTCAGAGCCATTTGCTGTATCTCTTGTACTCCCTGCAAACCAGATCATGGACACAGAGGCTTGCTGTAATTCAGGGTGGTTTTAAAATCCTTAAACCTGAGAAAAACGTAAACATTTTTAAAGGGAGCAATTCGGGCTGCAATGCAGACTTAGACAAAGTGACTACTGCCATCGTCATTTTTTGGAGAGCCTCAGCTTCTGGGGAGACCTATCAGCTGCCTTGGCATGTTCTCCCGCCACCCTTCTGTGTCACTTTCATTTTTAAATGCTGATGTGAGAGAAAGAAAATTGTGAAGTAATAGGACAAATAGCTTTCTCAACTCTTGAAAACACTGTTGTCTAGATTGACTCTAGTTTGTACAGTGTGACTTCAGCATCTCCATTAGTGCTTAGAACCCAGGACTGGCAGAAGCAGGTGCATTTTCCCTTGCCTTAACGATGTGACTTTGGTTGTGTGGCTTAACGCTGTCAATGAAATTTCATGTCTAATGCGTAGCTGGCCCTGTTCCCTCCTCCTTGTCTTCTATCCCGTGATATAGGCATTTCTTTTGTGGACGCTGTCCTTTCTTTACCTTTGCTTTTTAAATGGCTTTGTCAACAGCACAGTGCAGACAGAAATGATTTATATTGTTTGGATGGAAATGTTTTTAGACAGGCTTATGCTGCAGATTTCTTTTTGCTCATTCTCGTCACTGCCTGTGTGTGTTTTCCTACTGAGATGGAGGACGAATCCCTAAACAAAATTTGGTAGTTGCTACCAGTCAGTCCTCTGGTCCCATAAATTATTTCTGATGAACTCTTTTGTAATGTAATATGTGTAGAGGCTTGGCCCTGGTTCTGAAAGACATATAATATTTGTGGTTTTAAAATAATGTCTGACAACTCCGCAATTATTTTGAAAAACATTTTGAGACAGGCTACGTGCAAAAAGGAGGAGTTTGACACCAGCCTGCACAACATGGCCGAATGCCATCTCTACGAAAAATACAAAATTTAGCCAGGTGTGGTGGAGGAACCCGTTGTCTCAGCTACTTGGGAGGCTGAGATGGGAGAATCACCTGAGCCCGGGAGGCAGAACTTATAGTGATCTGAGATCGTGCCAGTGCACTCCAGCCTGGGGGACAGAGCGAGACCTTGTCTCAAAGAAGTAAACAAATAAGAGCAGCCTGGCCAACATGGTGAAACCCCTCCGTACTAAAAATACAAAAATTAGCCTGGCGTGGTGGTAGGTGCCTGTAATCCCAGCTACTCCAGAGGCTGAGGCAGAAGAGTCAATTGAACCCAGGAGGTGGAGGTTACAGTGAGCCGAGATCACACCACCGCACTCCAGTCTGGGTGACAGAACGAGACTACATCTCAAAGGCCGGGTGCAGTAGCTCACACCTGTAATCCCAGCACTTTGGGAGGCTGAGGCGGGCAGATCACCTGAGGTCGGGAGTTCAAGAGCAGCCTGACCAACATGGAGAAACCCTATCTCTACTAAAAACACAAAAATTAGCTGGGTGTGGTGGTAGGTGCCTGTAATCCCAGCTACTCTGGAGGCTGAGGCAGGAGAATCACTTGAACCCAGGAGGTGGAGGTTGCTGTGAGCTGAGATTTTGCCATTGCACCTCAGCCCGGGTGTCTCAAAAGAGAGAGAGAGAGAGAGAGAGAGAGAGAGAGAGAGACTATGTCTCAAAAAAAAAAAAAAAAAAGAAAGAAAAAAGACACAAATAATGTCCAGTACCTTTCCACTGTAGAAACTTTAGCCCCAAATCCCTTTCTACCATAAATGGTCTCTTTTGTGCCCACACACAACCCCCAAACCAATTCAAAAGTCATTCGTCTCTCAAAAACTTCATTTGCCTGACAAATTTACTTTGTTCAGTCCCATATTTATTAGGTACCTCCCAGTCTCGTGTTAACTTTTCACTCCAATTCCCACTCTCCCTTGGACTGGTAGGGAAATAGAACATAATGGACCCTGTGGTCGATTTTACAATCGTATAATCAAAACATTTACCACCCTTCCCTCCCCAGGCCCCTTGCTAGAAAAGAAAAATGACACAAGTGACTCACATGATACCCCTACTGAACAGCTGTGGTCTAAGTTAATCATGGTGTGGCAGAGACAACTAACCAGCCACCAAAATACGTGTATTCTCGCCTCCATAGAATAACAATATCTCTGGTAAGAAGCAAACTAGCCAGGGAATATACTTCCCAGAATCCCTTGCATCCAAGTAGGGCCACATGACTAGTTGTTCTGACAGGATGTGAGAGGAAGTAGTACGATTCCTTTAGGGGCCCAGGTGGTTAGGAAGACGTGTGTCTTCTCCATCCTCTCTCCCTATTCTGTCAGACTGATGCAGAAAAACATGACAGAATTGGAAGATGAGGGAGCTACAAGATGGAGAGAGCCTGGTCTTTGACTTATGACCCAGAGGAGCGTCGTAATCAGGCACATCTGTGTGGGACTTCACATAAGGAAGAAAAAAACTTGTATTTGAGCCATTCTGCATTTTCGGTGCGCTGTTGTTACAGAAGTGAGCATTACCTCAACTAGTAACACGGTATAATCTCACTCCCTTTGGCAGGTGATGAGCTGAGGGGTAGGCGGAAGACCCAGTACTGGCCAACGAGAAGTAGAAAGCTGCTGCAGGGAGCTTCTGGGAGAGGGTTTCCTCCCTGGCTAAAGGAAGGAGCAGTAACAAGGAGGAGCCTGTCACTGACTTCTTGCCTTTGACCATGATGGTGTGCAGTTGGGATGCTGGTGCTGCAGCGACCTTCTTCAGAGCCGAGACACTCAAAGAGATGCTGCCTTAGAATCCTGACACCATTGAGCTGCCTTTGGAGCTTGTTATCTATTATGTGTAATAAATGCCCTCAATATTGAAGCCGCTTTCTGCTATATGTACTGGAACCATTCAAACAGGTATATTTCTTCTCAATAGAGAAATCATTCATTCAACAAAGATTCATTGTGTGTCTACTCTGGTGGGTGCTGTTCTAGGCGCTGGAGATTCAATAGCAAATCTGCAAAATAGGGTCCCAGGGTCCTTTATCTTTTGATAGAGTGTGGCTCTGGCAGAAAGACATGCAGATCCAAGGCCACAATTTTATTACATTATATTTTTATTAATTTATTAGAGAGAAGGCCTCTGTTACCCAGGCTGGAGTACATTGGCACCATCACAGCTCACTGCAGCCTCGAACTAACTTCCTGCCTTAGCCTCCCAAGTATCTTAGGTTCAAGCTATCTTCCTACCTTAGGTTCCCAACTATCTGGGGCTACAGGCATGCACCATCATGTCTGTCTCTTTTTTAAAAATTTTTGTAGAGGAAAGATCCCACTATGCTGCCCAGGCTGGTCTTGAACTCCTGAACTCAGGTGATCCACCTGCCTTGGCTTCCCAAAGTCCTGGGATTACAGGTGTGAGCCACTGTGCCTGGCAGAGGCCGTGATTTTAATTTATAGCGTTTCTCAGTAACAACTGTGTTTATTCACTCACAAATATTTACTGAATATCTGTGTTGGGTGATAGGAATATGGCAGTCTTGCTGTCATGAGACTTAAAGTGAGGGAGACAGACCTTAGTCAAAGAATCTCACAAATCAATGTCTCATCACAAACTGAAATGATATGACAATGTGGGCCGGGCGTGGTGACACATGCCTGTAATCCTAGCACTTTGGGAGGCCGAGGCAGGTGGATCACCTGAGGTCATGAGTTCAAGACCAGCCTGTCCAACATGGTGAAACCTGCCTCTGCTAAAAATGCAAAAATTAGCTGGGCGTGGTAGGGGGCGCCTATCATCCCAGCTACTCAGGAGGCTGAGGTGGGAGAATCGCTTGAACCTGGGGGGTGGAGGTTGCAGTGAGCTGAGATCATGCCACTGCACTCCAGCCTGGGCAACAGAGCAAGACTCCATCTCAGGAAAAAAAAAAAAAAAAGAAAAAAGAAAAGAAAGAGAAAACGTGTAACAGCAGACTTGACCTTCACACCCATCACAATTGCAAATAGTGACTTTTAAAATTGTCTATTGTCTTTCTTCCCTGCTAGACTATAAGCTCCAAGAGAGTGGGGACACTATCTAGTCTTGTTCTCTGCTCCATCCCCATCCCTAGCAAAATGCTTAGCATGGAGTAGATATTCATTCATAGTTGCTTCATAAATGAGCAGTTATGAAATGGGTTGCCTTCTGGATGAGGGAAAAAAAAAATCTCATAGTAACTGTGCTCCCAGGTGGAAGGTGCACATATTCTGCTTGTGTGAGCGATACAAAGATGGACGAAATGCCCTCAGCAGAAGATCTCAAGGATTTTCAAAGTCAGCAACAATTTCTGGTGAGGGAAGCTGATTGAGGAGATTGATTGGGAAACTTGCAAATACAGCTAGAAGGTGTGTAGACTAGCAAGAACCTCTGGGGGCTGGGTCTGTCTGATTTGTCCAGGCAGGCACTTTGGGCTGTGGTGAGCCAGGCCAAGTGCAGGCTCCAAATCCCAGCTCTGTACTTCCTGGTTGCATGTGACCTTGGACTAGTGGCTTAGCCTGAGTCTCGGGTTCCTCATGGTGGAATGAGCATGGGAACAACCAGGCTCATCTCTAAATGTTGTCTGGAAGGTTAGGAGAGATAGCATATGAAAAGCCTTAGCACAATGCCCAGCTGGCTCAGAAGGGGTTCTTTGGGAAACTCTCAGACCGATTGGCATGCGGGCATGTATGCAGAGTGCCTGGGGTGGGGAGGCATGAAGGAAGCGGGAGAGAACTTAGACTGCAATGCAGTCTCTGCAGAGCCCTCAGGTGACCCCACAGGGAGCTCTGAAGCTGGGATGGCTAACTAGGAGTTGTTCTACATTGAGGCAAGGGGCTTTGTACACTCAACTGATATGGTCATCAGATACAGGCTCCCCTAGGAGGAAGTTTAACCTTGGTGAGGCAGCCTCCTTCAACCAAGGACAATTCTCAGAGAGAAAGTCCACTGACAAGCTTCAAGGGCTGTACCTCCAGTATCTGGAAGGAGACATCTGGAAGGACAAATACCTCGATCCTAAAAGGGAGGTCCATCTGGGTGGCGCACCATGACATCCACTCCACTAGCATTTAATATGAACCTTTGAAGCCATTAGTATAGCTATTTTGGATTTCCCAAATCCTGCTGAGGACATAAGGACCCTCACTTGTTAAAGTATAACTTCCCAAAGTTTAAAAACATGATTCTGATGTGAATATACAGCGAGCGTGTGTCAAAATATACTGAACTCATTAAGGAGCAGGATGAAAAAGCAAGTCGAAGGTGGATTTGAGGACTGACTTATGCACACATGTACCTACATAACATATGTATACATGTGTATTTAGTAGGAAAAAAAGAATGCTGGAATAAGATGGCACAGTTAGAGACGAAGGTTTTTAGTGTCCTACAGGAACAAATAAACACAACCGCTGGGCCTGGTGGCTCACACCTGTAATCCCAGCACACTGGGAGGCCGAGGCGGGCGGATCACGAGATCAGTAGATTGAGACCATCCTGACAACACGGTGAAACCCTGTCTCTACTAAAAATATAAAAATTAGCTGGGCATGGTGGCGTGTACCTGTAATCCCAGCTACTAGGGAGGCTGAGGCAGGAGAATCACTTGAACCTGGGGGGCAGAGGTTGCAGTGAGCTGAGATCATGCCACTGCACTCCAGCCTGGGTGACAGAACGAGACTCTGTCTCAAAAAAAAAAAAAAAAAAAAAGAGACACAATCTCTAACACCAGAGGCTGAGTCCTAACCCATAGTACATGGTGAGCCACACAAACTAACTTCTTCCAAGACCCAGCTGGCCCAGAGGCTGCCCCGTAAAGACAATTCTCTATCAGAGCTTTGAAAGGGAGCGCAGTTATCTTTCTGCCTTTCACATTCTGAATAATTTCTTACCATTGTGAACACTGAACACCTTGTACCAGCCACCAGGGCTGCCACCCACAGAGCGGGTCCCTGAGAATCCTTCAGAAGGCCAGGTTCACTGAACAAATGGAATTTATTCTGTCCTCCCAGCAGGCCTAGGAAGATTTGGTTTGTCCTAGAACAACCTATGGGTCCCACAGTGATGACTGAATTCAATCCAACAAACTTTACGCACATCTACTGTGTGTGACACAGCCCTGTCCTAGTTGTTAGCTCTGCGTGGATGACTTTCCTGTTGTTTCAAGATGACCCTACACACACTATTAGGAAAATTTGATTAGAAGATAAGTACGGTCAACAAATTGCTGCTAGCTCTCATTCTATAAAGTTACTTTCCGCAAGGTTCAATTACTTGGAACTCTATTCCTTGCATTTCCTGAGATAAGGTGAGCTGGGGAAAGCCTGCCTTCATCATTCCTTGGAGATCCAGAAGACTGGCAACTTGAGACACTCCCCCGGCCCCAATCACTTGATGCCAGTTGAATGGTTATTTCACTGCAGCAATAGAAGCCTCGACTGGAGGTTCTTGTTGATTTACTGCAGAGCATGGATGGAAGGGAAGGGGGTGAATTCTCCAGGTGCAATACCTGCAACTCTTCAGCTCCCTCTGCCTTTTGCAAGGGGACCCTCAGGCTCTGGGCAGTAGGTAATTTCCTTCCACGGTGCCATGAGTCCCCTTTGCCATTGACCTTGGCTTGGACCCTAGAGGGGAAAAAGAGGGCACTGAAACACTCCGTCCCTAGTGGTTAGCTTGGGGGATGTGTCCCAGAAACACAAGGGCAAGTAGAGTCACAGTTTAAGTCACTCCATGCTGGAATCCATGGTCACTGTTAAAGCCATGTCTCCAAAGGTTCGGAATTTTCAAAGTGTCTTAAATGACAGCTTCACCCAATCCATGTTTCTCATCAACCTGGGAGCCCATGCTGGGCATCTGGGAGGTGAGCCTGTGATGTTTATGAAGTGAATGTGGAACAACACAAAATAGCCCACACTATTGTGACATCAACATTGTCCTCATTCGGCCTATCAGAAGGGAGAAGATGGGGAAATGACCGCTTCAAAGAAGAATGCCATCTTCGAACCCCATGCTCCTGCTTTCAGGTACAATGAGAACTTGAACTAACGACTGATAAAGCCAAGCTCTGCTGCTTTGACTAGAAGAATGATGACAAACCCTTGAAAAAGCACTCAGGTAAAAACGTTCTAGAATTAGTAGTGATGGTTGCACAACTTTGTGACTAAAGACCACTGTATTGTATACTTAAGATACATTTTAATATGTCAATATATTTAATAATATATATCTGTCTCTATACCATCTATCTCTGTATCATCTGTCTGTCTATCTACCTATTTTGAGATAGATTCTCATCCAGCCTGGAGTGCTGGAGTGCAGTGGTGCAATCTTGGTTCACTGCAGCCTCCATCTGCCAGGTTCAAGCAATTCTCCTGCCTTAGCCTCTGGAGTAGCTGGGACTACAGGTGCACACCACCATGCCCAGCTAATATTTGTATTTTTAGTAGAGATGGGCTTTCACCATATTGGTCAGGCTGGTCTTGAACTCCTGGCTTCAGGTGATTTACCCACCTCAGTCTCCCAAAGTGCTGGGATTACAGGCGTGAGCCACCGCGCCTGGCCTCAATATATATCTTCAAGCACTTTCAGAACTAGCGAGTTTCCATGAGGGTCCTGGCCATTTGTTACTCCTTTTATAAGTGTTTGCTCTAGCAAGACCTTTTTTTTCTTTGCCCCACCTACCCCCTAGCAAAACAGTTTTGCTGCTCTAGGGGCAGAAAAGCCTGTCAACTTCTGGGTACTAAAGCTGGGGTCCTGGAAGTCGGGCGTAGTGGTTTGTGCCTGTAATCCCAGCCTTTGGGAGGTCAAGGTGGGAGGATCGCCTGAGCCCAGGAGTTTGAGACTAGTCTGGGCAACATAGGGAGAATGCGTCTCTATTAAAAAAAAAAAAAAAAAAAAATATATATATATATATATATATATATACACACATATATATAAAGCTGTGGCCCTGGAGTCACAGCCAGCTCTGCCAAGTTCCAGCTGTGTGGGTCCTTGGGGAAGTTACCATCTCATACCTACCTCAAAGCATGAAATCTTTAACAACTCAGTACATGCTGTCTATCATGGTCCACTGCTGCAGAAGTCTGGAGCGTGGCAAGCAGAGGCCTCCTCCTCCCCACTTCCTGAGAGCCTGGCACATCCCAGGGGTGCCTGGCAGCTCAGGATCTTTAGAGGATGCTCTCAAGTCTTGCATCTTAATTTTGTCCCTGACTTAAACATTGATCGATGAGTGGTACCCTTACCTTGGATCCCTTTGCTGTCTTTATCATTCCTCACTGTGAGTTCTGGGCCCCTGTCCCTACCCCATCAGAGATTCTAAACTCAGTTGATGGCCAGGTGCAGTGGCTCACGCCTGTAATCCCAGCCCTTTGGGAGGCTGAGGCAGGCAGATGACTTGAGGTCAGGTGTTTGAGACCAGCCTGGCCAACATGGTGAAACCCCGTCTCTACTGAATACAAAAATTAGCCGGGCGTGGTGGTAGGCGCCTGTAATCCCAGCTACTCAGGAGGCTGAGGCAGGAGAATCACTTGAACCTGAGAGGAGTTTGCACTGAGCCAAAAACACGCCACTGCACCCCAGCCTGGGGTATAGAGTAACACACTAACTCAAAAAAAAAAAAAAAGAAAAGAAAAAAAACCCCAAAACAACAACAACAACAAAAACCTCAGTTGACAGGATACCTGCTACCTCTCCACAGGTACAGTGACCCACACCCAACTCCATCATGCCTTCAATTCTTATAGATCTTAGGTATTTCTGATCTCTATAGCTATTCCAAATTCTATTCCTCTATCAGAATACCATTTCAGTCATGGAAGTTTTATCAAATATTTTACTATTTGTTGGGGGAAACACTTTTTAAAAAATTCCTAGGTTTCTTGGCTTTGTGTTCACTTTTTTTTTTTTTTTTTGAGACTGAGTCTTGCTCAGTTGCCCAGGCTGGAGTGCAATGGCGCATTCTCAGCTCACTGCAACCTCCGCCTCTCAGATTCAGGAGATTCTCTAGCCTCAGCCTCTTTGAGTAGCTGGGATTACAGGCATGTGCCACCAGCCCCAGCTAATTTTTAAATATTTTTAGAAGAGACGGGGTTTCACCATGTTGGCCAGGCTGGTGTCAAACTCCTGACCTCAGGTGATCCGCCCGCCTCAGCCTCGGAAAGTGCTGGGATTACAGGCGTGAGCCACCGCGCCCAGCTGTGTTTAGTTTCTTAAATGAACTGTACAATTATATTTTCAAGTCGCCAAAATGAAATCTCATTGACTGGAACCAATGTGAGTGCCACCTAGGATGAGCCTTCTTCACATGCACAGGATGTCCCATTCAGGGGCATGGTGTGTCTTTCCATTCACTTCAATTTTAACATTCTTCTAATTTTAGCTAGTTTTTATTTCTATAAATTTTATGGTTTTTGTTGGAATCTATTTCCTGTTTATTGCTGTTATGCAAGAAAAAGACTTGTCTGGCCAGGCATAGTGGCGCACATCTGTAATCTCAGCACTTTGGGAGGCCAAGGTGGAAGGATCGCCTGAGCCCAGTTCAAGACCATCCTGGGCAATACAGTGAGGCCTCGTCTCTATACAAAAATTTAAAAGAAAGTAGCTGGGCATGGTGATGCGCGCCTGTATTCCTAGCTACTCAGGAGGCTGGTGCAGGAGAATCACTTGAGCCCGGGAGTTCGAGGCTGCAGTGAACTATAATCATGCCACTACACTCCAGCCTGGCCCTGTGCCCCCGCAAAGAAAACTATTAATTCTTCTTTGATAGTTGGCCTCCTTGTGAAATCATTCTAAGAGTTTTTCATGGGTTTCCAGAAAAAAAGAGCATTTGTGAGGCTTCCCATTTCTAAGAGTTCTTGCTTAATTTTCTTACATAATTGTGCTTTCTAAAAAGAGACAGTGTCTTTTGTCCAGGCTGGAGTGCAGTGGTGTGATCATAGCTCACTGCAGTCTTGAGCTCCTGGGCTCAAGTGATCCTCCTGCCTTAGACTTTCAAGTAGCTAGGATTACAGGTGCGTGCCACCATGGTCAGCTACGTTTTTTAAATTTTTTGTAGAGAACGGAGGTCTTGCTTTGTTGCCCGGGCTGGCTCGAATCCCTGGCCTCAAGTGATCCTCCTGCCTTGGCCTCCCAAAGTGCTGGTATTACAGGTGTAAGCCACTGCACCCAGCCCATAACTGTGCTTTCTGAACAATGCTGAGGAATGGGTATGGAGGTCACCCTGTGTTGTGCCCCAATGTAATGGGTCTACCTCTCGAAACGAATTAGTCCTTTATACTTGCTTTCCAAATTAACAAAAGCATCTGACTAATAGGAAACCTGTACCTACTAAGAAAAAATTTGCAACGTTCACAAACAAGAAATTGTTCTTAGGAATGACTGGCCACTAATGTAGGCCCTATGGCCAGGGCTCATGATGCCATAAGCTGCTTCTAATACCCCTTCCAGAGGTCTGCATATGGAAATAGTGCCTGCTCCTGTGCCCTGACCAGAGGCTTTGTCAGCAGAACTAGGGAAGGCAGCAATGACTGGGCCCTCAGCTTCAGAGATGGCAGCCTAGAAGTTACCACAAGGGTCTCTAATTCCAGTCCTGCCCACCTGATTTCTGGTCTGGCCTGGTACCATCTCCCAGGCAGTGGACAAGCCTGTGAGTCAGATACAAAAAAACTGGTCTGGGTTTCAGCTTACCTCAACATAAGGATCAACATTCTCATTATAATTTTATTTAAATGCCAAATTGCTATGTGCAATGTTCTCATAGATTATGGTCAGGGTAACTGTTTCTTAGCTAGAAAGCCCTTGCACCAGTGGTATGAAAAGTACAGGAACTTGGCTGGGTGTAGTGGCTCATGCCTATAATTCCAGAACTTTGGGAGGCTGAGGCAGGAGGATCAATCACTTGAGACTAGGAGACCAGCTTCAGCAACATGGTGAGACCTTGTCTCTACCAAAAATAAATAAATAAATAAATAGAACAGCAACTTTTTGCTATACTCAGAAGTCCATCGTGTTCTAGGGATAGTCCATCACTTAATAAGCTTTATGCAGTTCACTCCACTTGGCACTGGCAACAAAGGAATTTTGAATGAGTATTATAGGGAAAGGATATCCATACAGGAATTTTTGGTTTTCTTCCACATGGGTTTTTAAAAGCCTGGTTTGCTTTCAGCATAATGAGCTTACAGAAAAAATAAAACGCTAGCAAGTCATCAGACTCTTCGATGAAAATGTATTTCACATTAAACACAATGTATATATCATGCAAATGAGGCATCACCATGGTCACAGTGGTGTTGTGAGGTACAACAAATCACAAGAAAACAGACATTTAGCAAAATAAGGTTCTAGGAAAGAAGAGAGGCATTTTTTGAAAGCCAGATCATGCTATGGTTTCTGTGTGTTTGTCAGAAAGGGACTTCGCCGTTATTCGCCAAGACAGACAACACTGCATTATGTGGAGGCATGTATTTTATTGAGTATAGACATATACGTAGACGCACAGTTTCCTTAACTAATACATTCTTAAATGTAGCTGGCTATACAAGCACATAAACAAGATTACTACCGAGACTTCTTTATATCTCCTGGTTGCAAACCTCTCTCAGAATTATGAATCTTTCTAAACCCTTAATTATACAAGTCAAAACAGAAAGTTTCAGAGAAGAAGAGGTCATTTTAATCTGAAAGCCACATTTCACCACAAGAAACAAAATTAAGAAAACATGCCACTATATGGCATAAAATGTGACGAGTATACATTTTAGTGTCAATTTTCCCATTCAGGTGTTTTCTTAATGTCGAAAGTGACATACTGGGTCCAGTGTGGGCCCCCTGTGGTTTCAGAACGCTATGATTTTCATTTGCACCTGGTTTTATTAAAGCTGGGCAAACACAGGAGCAAATAAAGAAAACTTCCAAGATCCAATAGAAAAAAAATAGCAAGAACATGAAAAGCAACCACCTGCACACAAGACATAGGAGTCACTAGGAATGCCACTCCGTGGTCTGGAGTGACTACAGTGTGAAGACTTTAAGGTATGACATGAAAGAGTCCTTGCTAGATTCAGTTGCCATGTATACACGAATATGCATAAGAGAACAGAAATCATTACTGACTGTTTTGACTTTCTTCCTCAACCAAACTTACTACTTTAACCCCAAAAGAATAATGTGGGGCAATGCATTTTTGCAGATGGCAAAGCTTAACAATAATTTTTTAAAGGCTTCTTGATACTGCCTTCCAATAGAGAAACTCTGGAGACGGAGAAACTCCTGAATTTCTTCTCTGTCTCAAAAAAGACAGGGAGATATATACAGCGCAAGTTGAGTATATGTTTAACTAGAGTTTGGGTAAATATCTAGAGTGTTTTACAGGAAAAGACATCTAAATGTTTATGTGCTCCGACTTTGGGAAGAAGAATGGTTATAAAGTGAATTGCTGAGCCAGTCACTCAGGTTATTCAGAG
This sequence comes from Cacajao melanocephalus, assembly GCA_963573385.1. NCBI lineage: Eukaryota > Metazoa > Chordata > Mammalia > Primates > Pitheciidae > Cacajao > Cacajao melanocephalus. The sequence continues at coordinate 41,735 of CAUYLG010039126.1, forward strand.
GGTCACTACGATAATAGAGAGGTACAGGAAGTGCTTTATCAGCAGCTGAAGCTCAAAAACAGAACTGTAAAAGCAAACTGCTAAAGCCCAACAAGGTGAAAGTCTCAAGGTTTCTAACAAGAATGGCCAGTGTTTGACATACTACCTAGGAATATAGTTACATTCCGAGCTAATAATTTTGGATCCAGCGGTAAGGGTGTCAGAAGCTTCTTCAGATGGGCGGCAGCTCGGATTGGACTAGCAGCAGCTTTACAGGTTCTCCAAACACCTGTGTCAATTCAGAAACAAAACCAGATGAGATCAAAGGGAGAACCAAGGATTCTGCAGTCTGTAGCACCTATCCTCTCACTACAATGAACACAACACACTGTGGTACTTTCTACCTTCTTGGTAATTATATTTTCCTCCTTGGCTTATACAGTATTTCTCAGCAGAAGTGCTACGGTATTTTGCATAGGATTATTCTCTTAGGTGGGTCAAATTTTCCTTGCGTGGAACTTTCCTAAAACCTGCAGATGTTTAATGTCACAAGCTTCGTCTTCCAAATGCCCCCAGCCACTCTGGCAACAAAAACCAACACATGTCCAAACGTCCCCTGGTGGGGGTGGTAGCACTTTTGGTAGAGAAGAATTTGAGGATTAGACCAAATCATATACAAGCAGTGTGAATAAAATGATTTGGTCAAGATTTTTCTTTTTGGATGGGGGTTCTGCATTTTTTTTTAGAGATGTAAGAAATAAATTTGAGGACCTATGAATACTCTCATAAATTCTGTGGATTCTCTGTTCATTACTGGATAGTGAGGAAAGTGAACTGAAGGGAAACTAATTTTAAAGTCAAAGTATGTTAAAAACACAAGAAACAGCTTCATAAATATTAAGCCACGTAACTGTCAGAGAGGTAGAACACTCAGGTGAATTAGTGTTTTAAGTGTCCAAGAACGCAGCTGCTTTTCCAAACCAGCGACAGTTTACTCTAAAAGTGGCCCACCACACACCAAGAACCAAGAGAAACGGGCTCTCAAAGTTGTCTTGTAGGCAAGAGCAGAGGTCAGGTAGAAACAAGCATACAAGAAGTACAGTGACCTCAGCTCTGTAGCCTCTTCAACTTGTTTCCTCATTTGAAAAATGAAAAGGTTGAAGTTATTTTGGCCACTGAATTTGTTATGGGAGTGAAGTATAAAAAATAAAGTGACTGAGAGAATGCTGAGAATATAAAAATGCTTTTAAGAATCTAAAATGGATGCCAGGCATAGTGGCTCATGGCTGTAATCTCAGTGCTTGGGAGGCCAAGGAGAGAGGATCGCTTGAGGCCAGGAGTTTAAGACCAGCTGGGCAACACAGCAAGACCCAACCTCTACAAAAGCCTAAAAAAAAATTAGCTGGGCCTGGTGGCATGTGCCTGCAATCCAACTACTCGGGAGGCTGAGGCAAGGGGATCTCCTGAGCCCAGGACTTTGAAGTTTCAGTGAGCTGGGATTGCACTACTGCACACCAGCCTGGGCAACAGAGTGAGATCCCTTCTCTTGAAAACAAAAGCAGATTCTAAAGTGGGAGGAGCAACTGGAAGTATTAAATTATTAAAGGATTTGGTGACAGACTCTAATTATGTTTTCCTTATTCAAAAACAAGCCCCAAACTGAAGTAAATCAAATGTGAGGTATATATTATTAAGTATACCTTACTACAGAGTGTATATAACTCATAGATATTCTTACTCAAATGAGAATAGCTTCTGGAAGCACTTTGGCAAGAAAAAAGGTCAGAGGGAGAGGAAAAACCTTCAAGACACAAACCGCAGTTTTCTCTCCCGAATGGGTCAAGAGAATAGCAAATCATGTGGCCCAATGTATATGAATGATTCTAGATAGAATGTGGGATGTCACTGAGCAAAACTAGAGGTGGGGAATTCATCTTACTAATATCACTTTGCAGCACTACCAGCACTACCAGAGTTTTCTTCCCTTGCCCCTAAGAAAGCTACTCAGGGTGGATGGTAGTAAAACCTTCAGCCAGTGCTTCTCAACCTTCCCATCCACACACCCTAAACAGCAGGGTTAGGACAGGGCAGCTCAGCGCCGAAGGCTCGCAGACGAATTACTTGAAATTTGTCTCAATTTTTGCTGTAGTATACCATATATATTCATGTTTGCATTTTTCAAATAAAAGTTGACCATCCAAGAGGCTGAGTGATGTACATCCTATCTTCACACACTCCAGTTAAAGAGTTATAAAGTTAGAATATGATCAAAAGACTGTACCTTTCATTAAATGGATGCTGTATTTGTCAACAGAAGGTGTTGAGAGGAGTTTCTTGGCCAGGACTGTTAAATCCTTCGATAAGGTTTTTATTACAGTCGTCCAGGCTGAGATTTTCACTGGATCTCTTGGGGAACGTGGGGGGACCAGTGAAATCTAAGAGATCTTGAAGTGCTCGGGCATTACCAGTTCCATTTTGGTCCAGAGACACCCCAGGAATCATTTCACTCACTGGTGAAAATTCTGGGATAGAGATAAGCTCTTCTTTTGAAACAGGACTAGAAGAGATGAACACGAGAGAGAGAGAGAGAGCACAACATATTAATTCTATTTGTAATATTTTTTGTACTACTCTTCTAGAGAAGAAGGATTTAGAGTTAGAGTTTTTGTGTAACACACGACTTGGGTTCAAATCTGAGAAGGACAGATGGTGGACATAAGGTCCCGTGTATGAGAACAGGGAAGCAGATTGAGCAGGGCTGTGATGGCCAAGCTCACATTGCCCAAAGGGTGAAAGGATAAAAACCCACAGACACCAGCATTCTATTACAAAGAAGCAAGGCACTTACCGAACTTTCTAAATGGGACATTCAGATAGAAAGCCAACGCCAAAAGTTCAAGGCAAGTTGAAGAAGAGCCCTAATTAACACTAGGGGTCCCAGTGCTGTCATTCTAGTAGTACCACCTTGGGCAAATTGCTTTTCCTCCCTGCAGCCTCAGTTTCTTCGCCTATAAAATGGGAACAATCGATTCTCCCTGCCAGGGTTCCTGTGAGTGTGAATCAGACTGCGCTGAGAAGATTTCATATAGAACTGCTTGAAGTGCTCAGTGAAGGCTGGGGAGGGCAATCATGAAAGGATCCCACCACAGCCCACCTCATCACTGGCAGCGCCAATCTCACGGTGCTCTGCTTCCTCTCTAAAGCAAGGCTTCCAATCCACTCTGACTTACCCAGCTCCATCCAGCCAAGCCTGGTTTTCTTTTTCTCTCTCTCTTCCTCTCCCTAGAGATGGAAGGAGGAGTTTCATAATTGTGCCAGCTGTAAGTTCAGCAAAGAAGCAAATCCAGGCTCTGAAGAGTGGTGGGCTGAGGGCCTGCCACCAGGAATTTCTTTTTTTTTTTTTTTTTTTTTTAAAGATGGCGTTTCACCATGATGGCCAGGCTGGTCTTGAACTCCTGACCTCAGGTGATCCACCCACCTCGGCCTCCCAAAGTGCTAGGATTACAGGCGGGAGCCACAGCGCCTGGCCCGCCAGGAATTTCTTAACAGCTAGAGTAAGGCTGCTGTCAGGTTCTTCTTTTTCTTGTGAGATCTTAGAGAAGAATCTAGAAAAACCAGAACTGCAGAAGCTCAGGGAACTGTCTCTGGTGGAAATTCATCCTCCAGAGCTCCCACGGGATCAGCTGAGATGGCATCCTTGCTTAGTGACTTCCTTCCTTCCCCTTTCTCCCGAAAAACTCCCAAGAGTTTTCCTCTACACATCACATGCCCTAGAAACTCTGTTCCAGGCTCTGCTTCTAGGGAACCTGATGCAAGACACTAGAATGTTATAGCACTGACAGCTTTCCTGTAATGTCAATCAAATCTGCTTTAGGTGATTTGGCTGTAAAACATTAAGAAACCAACTAAAAGAAAGGGTAGTGTTTGGAGACACGATGAGGCTTAAATGCAAAAGAAATGAATATACCTCACATCCATAGACTGAACTTCTTCAGTTGAATCATCCAGACTGTTTGATTTCCCATCAAGGGCATCCAGATGAACAAGTGCCCCAGCTGGCTTAAGCCCATTAGAGAAAATGTCTTGGGGATAAGTTTCTGGGGCGGCGTGACCCACACCATTAACTTCCTGGCAGGTGTTCAATCCATTGATTTCTGATCGAGAACACAAAGTCCTTGTGTTAATCATAAAATGTCTAAATAAAGTAACAGGGAAATATAGATCAAAGCAATTAATTTAATGCTCTGCTTCACTGATAGTGCAGCATCTTTTGTGGAAAGAGCCACAAATAACCCCATGTAATCACCTTCACACAGGGGAAGAGAAGACAAATCACATTATTAGTGTCTGTGCAGAACCTCTGGAGAAGAGCAGAGAGCGCAGAGTCAGGTCCTAATAGTAATAAAACCTGACCAGCAGTTAAGCTTCCTGGAAAGCACTGTAAGCCAGCAGCCAGAGTGCCTCCTATGCTGAGATTATTGGAGTAACCAAGGAACGCAGTGGGTTCCCAAGTGAGCTGACGGTTCCTGTGCTGGAGAGACATTCCCAGGGAAGGGAACCTGCACAGGCCCCTGCCAGCAGTCACCCTCTTGGGATCCATGGGACTGTTTCTCCTGCAGGAAGTCTTACGAGCCCTTGCTACTAAAAGGAAGAACCCAAGAACCAGACCTCACACTCACCCATTTTGTTGGGGACAACTGGTTTTGTCTTATTTTCCACACACAGAGCAGGCTGAACCCCCACTTTGGGGTCTTCTTTCTGAAAACAAATGGAAGGTGAATGAAATGAGGGAAGGCTGACATCACACAGAAACACAAGTGCTTTTAAAAAGCATCTGATGATATTCTGAGCCTGGCTAGACCATCTGCCTGTTCTGTGGTAATTCTTTAAATCTTCAGCTGTGTTTCCCTTATTCTTATGTATTTTTACATCAGCATTCTCTTTTTTTATTCATGGACTACTATGCCTCTCCCTTCATCCCACCCCCCTCACCTGCCATTACTCTAAGGAAATCTTTTACCCATCCCATCTCCAAAACTCCACCTTTTTTTTTTTTTTTTTTTTGAGATGTAATCTGGCTCCGTCACCAGGCTGGAGTGCAGTGGCACCATCTCGACTCACTGCAACCACCAACTCCTGGGTTCAAGCAATTCTCCTGCCTCAGCCTCCCGAGTAGCTGGGACTACAGGCACACACCACCACACCCAGCTAATTTTTGTATTTTTAATAGAGATGGAATTTCACCATGTTGGCCAGGATGGTCTCCATCTCTTGACCTCATGATCTGCCCGTCTTGGCCTCCCAAAGTGCTGAGATTACAGGTGTGAGCCACTGCGCCCGGCTCTGAAATGCCTCTTTCTTTTCAAGTACCTACCCCCACTTAACCTAGCCAGGAACAAAGCAGGAAGAGTCCATTTTTTTCTGGCTAATCCTCTCCAAGACCTACAATTTCACTGAGTGTATTCTGTCTTTTCTTCTTAGTACATAAACTATTAAAATGGTCATTTGAATTCCTACCTTCACTTCTGGAGACACATCACTTTTCCTTGTTCTCTTCATGATTTCATCTATTCTCTAAAAACAAAAAACAAAAAAACCAAGTAAGAGGACTAGAAGACCAAAAACATAAAAGTAGCTCGGTCTACATGCAATTTCACATTTCTCAGAAAACCTGTAAAAGACAAACGTCAGAAGAGGATAACAAGCATAGAAAGGTTTTCCACTGGTTTTGGAGATGTACACCTCTGGCCCCATGGACAAGGTCAAATGCTTGAGAAGTTAACTTGTACGTATCTAGAATCAATATTCAATTTATATCCCGTATTTCTCCTTCTTCTCCTTAGGTTCCGTATAAATCAACAAATTACCACTTGCCATTAAAGAGGACTATCCTACAGAAAGTGAGGCTAAGGTGCATCTCAGGAGAGAAGGCCACGAGCTGGTCTCCCGGGTCCCAGGCCTACAGCAATACAAAGCCCAGGTTGGGCCTAGAACACCATGAGAATACACCTTTATAATCAGCCTCCTTAAACCCAACTTTATCCATAAGCATACTAAGTATAAATGGACTACACACTCCAATTAAAAGACAAAGACTGTCAAACAGAATTAAAATAACAACTCCTGACTATATGCTCTCTACTTATAAAAACACACAGAAGTTTTAAGTAGAAGGGTGAAAATGATTTGACATACAGACACTAATCATAAAAGGGCTGTGAGGCCAAGCACAGTGGCTCATTTCTATAATCCCAGCACTCTGGAAGGCCAAGGCAGGAGGATCCATTGAGTTCAGGAGTTTGAGAATAGCCTGGCCAACGTGGTGGAACCCCGTCTCTACTAAAAATACAAAAATTAACTGGGTGTGTTGGTACACGCCTGTAATCTCAGCTACTCGGGAGTCTGAGGCAGGAGAATCGCTTGAACCAGGAAGGCAGAGGTTGGGGTGAGCCGAGATTACGCCACCAAACTCCAGCCTGGGCAACAAAGTGAGACTCTGTCTCAAAAAAATAAAGAGTTGTCAAAGTAGAGACAAGAAATATCACTAGAGACAAAGAAAGGCATATCACAATAATATATATAACAAAATCTGACATAACTGAAAGGAAAAATGGGCAAATCCATAATCATAGATGGAGTTGTGTTTTTTTTTTCTTTTATTTGAGACAGGGTCTCACTCCTGTTGCCCAGGCTGGAGTGCAGTGGCATGATCTCGGCTCACTGCAGGATTGACTTCCCAAGTTCAGGTGATCCTCCCACCTCAGCCTCCTAAGTAGCTGGGACTACAGGCACATGCCATCACACCTGCCTATTTTTTGTATTTTTAGTAGAGACAAGATTTCACTGTATTACTCAGGCTGGTCTTGAACTTCTGGGCTCAGGTGATCCTTCCGCCTCTGCCTCCCTAAGTGCTGGGATTACAGGTATGAACCACCGTGCCTGGGCGCAGATGGAGTTTTTAACAATCTTTCTCAATAACTGATAGAACAAGACGGCAGAAAACTAATAAAGACATAGAAGATTTGAACAGTAGTATCAATGAACTTAACCTAACTGACAACCCTAGGAGCATTCTATCCAATCACCGCAGAATAGAACTGGATTCACCTCCTGTTCACTTACCCTAACTCTTCCTGATCCCTGAGCCCTTACCTTCTTTCGCTCCAGTCGCTCCTGCTCAATCTGCAGCATGATCTGTTCTCTTTCTAGACGCATCTGTTTAGCTGCTTCCCAGGCCTTTGCTTCTGCTGCTTCTTTCTAATAGAAACAGGTAAATCAAGGCAAAGCTTTATTAAGCTAAGAAAACAGTGTGGCAATTCCCTGGCTTTGGACATATTCCTCCATCTCATCATCTGCCCTAAAGTGGATGTTGCTCCAACATTCAATGTGGATTTATACAAACCACTGTATGACACAGCAAACATGGTTGGACCTCATTCATATACCCCTAGCTCACCATGCAATTCACCTGCAGACAGTTCTCATACATGGAGAAGGCCTTTCTGTGTTTGCGGGCAGGCTTGGGACATGAAGTGTGCACATGGCCAGATCAGAGAGTTAATTCTCCAAGGAGTGACCTTCTCCAATGAGGGAGAGGATGTGTTCGATCAGTAGTCGAGCTTCCTCATCTCGCAGCTGGACAATTCTAAAGCATGATCCACTATCTCTCAGAGGTTCCCAACGGGACTGTGTTCCAGTCACCCACAATAACAAATGCATCAGTGCACTTAAATTGGCTTTTCTCCTATTCCTCTACCAGCTTCCTGGGATTCCCTTGCAAAAAAAAACCAAAAAAAAAACAAAAACACTGCTGGCACTCAAATTCTTATCCCACGGTTTGCCTTTGGGGAAACCCAAACTGACAGATGGCAAACATTACCAACTTCACTGCGACTGCCCCAACTTAAAGTTAATAACCAGTCCAGTTTAAGAAAAGACTTCAAGTAAAGATTATGAGTCACTGAAATTTAACTAATTATACCTACTATCATGGCCCTTAAAAAACAAGGAAAGTCCATCTGAGGACTCATACAGTACCTGCTTTTCAATCATGGCTTTCTCTTGCTTTTCTTGTTCTTGCTTTTCCTTTTCCTGCTTTTCTTTCAACAACAGCTCCTCCTCAGCCTTCTGCTTGGCCTCCTCGCCTGCCTTTCTTTTCTCTTCCTCTTCCTGTTTCTTCTTTTCCTCTTCCTGCTGTTTCCTTTCTTTTTCCTGCTTTCGGGCTTCCTCTTCTAGGCGAAGCCTTTCCTCCTCTGCCTTTCTTTTCAATTCCTCTCTCTCCAGCCTTTTGAGAATACAACTGTTGTTAGACGAAGAAGACATGCTCGAAAAGCAAACTGCCAGAGAACTGCGTGCTGCAGCTGAGAATAACGCTCCACACACCTTCCAACGAGCATTCATTTAATAACACGATTCATCCTTCCTGGAAATCCACTCCAGTCCATACATTCACCAAAAAATATTAACCAGGCTTGACTTTAAATTCTGTAATGCAGCAGTGAATGATGCGTCGATGTGTGACGCATACTGTAGTGAAAACAGATGCGCCTCCATCAACAAACAAATGATTACGATGAGAGAGGAAGCCAAGCCATCATTATTGAATGACAATTCTTTTAAAAACCCAAGCAGAATAAATATTTAAAACCAAAGAAAGCTAGGAAAATCGGAAGTGTCTCAATGGCCACAAATGTGCCAGTCAGCAATTCAAGAGCAGTGACTATAAACTCAGAAAGTTCACTTTGGTTTCTAATTGGTATGTGACTTATGCAGCAGCAAATGGAAGAAAATGCTCAACAGAAACTTGACACTTAATAAATTAAAACATAAATTTCCATTTATTTTGGCAATCTTTAGCAATCTATTTTAGCTTTCTTTGCTATATGAAAATTAAGTGGCATTTAGATGTTTCATCCACAGACAGATGAATGGTTCATGATGTAGTGATGAGAGCTCTAAGCAGTAAGGGAAAATTCTGTAAAGTCCAAGAGCTTGTTTTAACCTTTCTAATGTTCTTCCTCCTCACATGTATGTCACTTTCTTTGGGTAATCACTGGCAATGTGGATGTATGGGCATGACCCAAACTGTACTCTGATTATGCCACTATGTGACACTTGGAAAGTCACTCAACGTTCTTGATGCCCATTTAAAAAATGGGAATAGCTATACTATCATTCTATGGCATTACTGTGAGAATGAAAATGCCTTTCTCAAATGTTAGAAGGTTCTCAAGTGTTAGTTCGCTTTACAATTTAAAATGAATCCCCTCTCTAAGCACCAACGTCCTTTAAAGTGCACCTATAAGTCTGCATGTCTTTTAGAAATTACCTTCATTTGGAAGGATGTGCCACTGACATACCGGGGTGCTGCCTGCCGGTGACTGCATTCTGGCCTTTTAATCCTCATTCCCTGGATCCGTTATGGACACAGTCCAAATTGCCACCTTTTTTCAATCTTCATCATCTTCCTTAGTTGATGGTTATCACCAAATGCTATACAGAGAAGACTAAGGCCACCTGATCTGAGCTTCTTAACCTCTCCTCTATGACATTACTGCTCAGAAATGTCCCCATTTGTTCCTCTGCTTAGATGGAAAGGATTGTAAATGCTACCACTTGTGCTGTGAATTCCACATCCTCCATAGCTATGTGTCCCTCCCACTGGCCCCTCTTCCTTTATTCATCAGTTTCATCCTTCTGCATTCACTTTTCCTTGCCCTGGAAAAATGCTCAGGTCTCAGACATCACAAGCAACCCTCCTCAGTCCTCTCTCACCTGCTTCCCATTCATGACTGCTTAACAGCAGCTGATATTCTGGGCCTGTATCTGCTCACGTCTTCAGGCTGCTTGGTCTCTATCCCACTTCTCAATAATTTCCCTCCAAAATCTCTGTTCACTCCTAAATCCCAAGACCAACAGCCTTAGTCCTGACACGAATTATCAAAAGTCCCGACCACGTGGCTCTCCCTACAGCCCTGTACAGCATGAGGCTGCATGACCCTGGCTTTCTCCTGCCTCTCTCGGCTTTCCCTTCCGGCTTCAGCTGCTGCCCCACACCGCATGTGCCCCTGCCTGCCCTAGCTCTCACCAAAACCACCTGCCACCTGTAGGCTTGGCAGCAAAAAGCCAGGTCTGAGCAGCCTCGAGGACTTCTGCCTGTGGTTCCTGGCCTGGACTAACTCTTGCTTGGACAAGAAGCTTTAGCCTGGCTACATGACCTTGTTCGTGGGGAGCTGTCTAACTGGAATATTCCCTTTTCTTCAATTTTTTAAAGAGATTGGGTCTCGCAATGTTACCCAGGCTCGTCTCAAATCCCTGGCCTCTAGTGATCCTTCCACCTCAGCCTTTCAAGTAGCTGAGACTACCTGAAAACACTGTGCCTGGCTGGAATATTCTTTTTTTTTTTTTTTTTTTTTTTGTTAAAAAAAAGATGGAGTTTCACCACGATGGCCAGGCTGGTCTTGAACTCCTGACCTCAGGTGATCCACGCACCTTGGCCTCCCAAAGTGCTAGGATTACAGGCATGAGCCACCGTGCCCGGCCTGGAATATTCTTTTATGTGAACCCCTAGCAGCTATTTTAGCTTCTTAACATGACCTAAAGTGATCCATTTAGGAATCCCATTAAGATCTCCTGCTTACTAGAGTTCCTGCCAGTGCCTTCCCCAGGGTGGACCTGGGGTCTAAGGTTTCTTGCCCCAACTCTTTTTGTTTTTTTTTTCACTGTCAACTAAACTCACTTTCATTTGCAATTTTTTTTTTAAATAAATAAGAGGTTCTTATGTTGCCCAGGCTAGATTCAAACACGTAGCCTCCCCTCCTCAAGCGCCAGGACAACTGGCCTGAGCCATCGTGGCTCCCTTCTTGCCCCAACTCTAAGAATCCCACTTTAAATCTTGGGCCATCCACAGCCTGGGGGCTGGGCCCTGTTGTGTTTGGGAATGGACTAGCTTTTGTTCTTCTGCTTAGGGCCTGCTTGTCTGGACTCCTGGTTGGCCCTTCTATTCTGGTTCCTCCATCCTTGACTTGGATGGTGTTTCCCTTACCAGTTTGTGACAATAATTGGGCTTTCCACAGTTTGACTCAAGTAACTTTATTTTTCTCTAAATTCTTTTATTTGGCAACATATCTGTGGCTTTAACTGTTTTATGTTTAACTCTAAACATAAAACAGATGTGAGGATGATCTTATTCCAAGAGGTGGCCGCTGTGTTCCAGCCCCAGGTTGTCTGGTCCTTTCCTTCCTTACTCCTCACCTCCCACGTGGCACTATGCAAAGCTTCATATTCTGGCAAGAGAGAGGAAAACTCATTTTGTATCAGGCGTATCACTCTCATTTTTACTTATGCCCCCAGGCTTCAATTCCATCTCTTATCACCTGAACGTAATACAGACACCATAAGTTTAAGTTTATCTAAAATCAAATGGGTAATTTTTATCATTTAAAACCAATTCCTTATGTCCTTCTTTTACCTGTTATTGGGTGTACCATTGTCCTAAGGCCTTAGAATCAAACCTCAGCATCAACTTCAAATCTGCCCATTTCTTTTGTGTTGTGTAAGTCCACAGAGACTCGCTTTTCCAGGTCTGCCTTCACCATACTACTTTAGTCCTTCTGTTCTCTTAACCTACTACTGCGATGGTTTCTTTCTTTTCTTTTTTTTTTTTTTTTCTTTTGTAGAGATGGGGTTTCACCATATTGGTCAGGCTGGTCTCGAACTCCTGACCTCAGGTGATCCACCCTCCTCGGCCTCCCAAAGTGCTGGGATTACAGGCGTCAGCCACTGCACTCGGCGCGATGGTTTCTTAGTCAGGATTCTTCCTCCTTCTCTTCCTTTCTTGTACATTTACTGAGTGCCAGGCACCAGTGATCCAAAGACTGTGTCCCAGCCTTTTAAGGTACTAACTAGGGGAAAAGAGGCCTATAAACAAATGAAGCTATATAAGTCAGCTGAACAGGTGGGCTCAGTATGGGTGAAGAGTGGGGGGTGGTCAGTTCTGTCCCAGGCACAGGGCCAGAAAAGGTACAGGGAGGGAGCAAAACTCGACCTGCATTTTGGGAAAGGAAGAGGTGTCTGGCAGGAAGGAGCACAAGTCCACATGGGGGCACAGTAAAAGCAGAGCTTTGGAGGTGTGGAGTTGTGTGATGAGTGAATGTCAGGGAGCTTTGCATGCTGGTGTCCAGAGGAAAGCAAGGGGTAAGAGGCAGGTAGTGGCCAGTTCATGGCAGGCCTTGAAGGCCTACTGACAGGTTTGGGTGGATCCAGTGGGCAGGGGAGTCACTGGCTTGTTAAAGGACAGGAGAACAATCACATTTATTTGAGAAAGGTCAGTGTGGAGCCAGCGTGGACAGGGAAGGAACTCCAGGAGACCTAGAGCAGGGAGCTCAGCTGGGATGTGACAGATACAGTCCAGGTCAGAAGCAATGGGGGCTGGGGCTGAGGAAGGACAGGAGAGACTGGAAGGGAAGGGAGAGAAGAGAGATGCTAATATGACAGCTGATGAAGACTGGACCCATCAACCACTGGGACAGGGAGGAGGAAGCAAAGAGCTGAGAGTGGCCCTGAGACTTCTCACTTGGGTGTCTGGGGAGACGAGAGTGCAGAGTTCACGAAAGAGAAAGGAGGTTTGGGGAAAAATACTAAGCTCTGCTTTGGAAATGCTGGATTTGAGATGTATATGAGACACACTCAAATAAAAACTTATTGCAGCTGGAAATATGGTCTCTAGGTTCTAGACCAGTGCTATCCAAAAGAACCTTCTGTTGAGTAGGAAAACAATCTATAGGTTTGTGCTGCCCAGTGTGCTATGGAGCCACATCTAGTTAGATGCAGCTCTTGGGCATGGAAATGTGGCGAGTGTGGCTGGGGAACTGAATTTTATTGAATGTATATTTTGGTAGCCACGTGTGCCTAGAGACTCTGAGAGTGGACAATGCAGCCCTAGACAGAGCTCGGGCCACAGGCATAGTTTTAGGAGTCATCAGTACACGTGTGTTATTAGTGCCTCCCTTGCTCCAAAAAGTATGGAAGGTTTAGAAAGCAATCTGCAGTTAGCTTCAGAAACAGATGATAAAACAAGACAAAGGGAAAATGAAGGTGGGAAATGAGATGACAGTAGAGTTGGTTTAGCACAACAAAGGCTCAATAGAAAACTGTTGTGTAAAATGTGGGCCCTAAATCTTTTGAAGCCAGAGGAAACTGGCAGCATGGCAGGCACACTGGCAGAACAGGAGGGAGCAGTGCTGCTCGGGAGGGCTTGTTGGAAGAGAAGCTGGTTGAGGACTGAGGGCTGAGAGCCCAGGCAACATTTAAGGGGATGAGAAGTAGACAGAGGAGGCTCTGAAGGAGAGGCCAGAGAAGCAAGGGCAAGCCTGACAAGGTCAAAGCCAACCAAGAAACTGATGAGGAGTTAGGCAATGAGGAGGAGTGGTAGGTGTAAGGTTTGAAGACTGAATGTGACTTGAGAAAATAAAGACAGAAAGTTCAGTCAAGCCTTTCAGGACTGGGCTGTGAAGAAAATGGGTGAGACAGAGGGTAGCAGCTGGAAGGTAAAGAACATCACCTTCTTTAGCACACAGCTATAATCATGTTACTCACCAGCTCAGAGCTCCATGGTATCTGCATGGCCTGCGATCATCAACACTTATCATCTGAGGGCCTGTGATTCCTCTTATCTCCTTCAATCTCCCTTCACACACCCTAAGGCCCACCCAACCAGCCCAAACATACCACTTGATAAAACAAACAAACAAACCAACAAACCAACAAACAAACCATGTCTGCACTGACCAAAAGATTGGAAACAGGAAAACAATCAAAGAAGTCCTGAATTTCAAGAAGGGACTGTCCAGACCTACCCCACTGCCCCTTTTTAAAAATAGATCAGGCCGGGTACCATGGCTCACGCCTGCAATCCCAGCACTTTGGGAGGCCGAGGAGGGCAGATCACAAGGTGAGGAGTTCAAGTCCAGCCTGGCCAAATGAAACCCCTTCTCTACTAAAAATACAAAAAATAAGCCGAGCATGGTGGCATACACCTGTAATCCCAGCTACTCTGGAGGCTGAGGCAGAGAATCGCTTGAACCCAGGAGGCGGAGGTTGTGGTGAGTGGAGATCATGCCACTGCACTCCAGCCTGGGCGACAGAGCAAGACTCCATCTCAAAAAAAAAAAGATCAGCAAACCTGTAATCAGAGACCACAAAGACTTACCAAGGTCACTAAAAGATCAAGAATATTCTATTATTTATTATTCTAAATTCGGTGCTGGCCTTGAAGTGCTATAGCATTGCCTGCTTCCTGTCATGTGAATTCTCTAAACAGTATTGGATTGTACTCTGTGATTAGCCTAACAGCTTCCTTTATCAATTTAATGACAAAATCGACCTTGTCCTTCAACATGCTTTCCTCTCTAAATAAAAAGACCAGAAAAGGAAGGACTGTCTGTATTGTGACAAAGTACCCTGATACTAACATCGAAGTGTTTCTCAAATCCTGGCAAGCTACCAAAACAGAACAGGGCTGAGTCCATGTATTTTTACTGCATTCCTAGGATGATTCTGATGCTCTCCAAGGTTTAGGGACCACTGCAATGATGTCTTTTGTCTTGCTCCAGGATGGGACTCCCCATACCTCACTCACTGTTCTTGGACCCTACACCTAGGGGACACTCCTCAACCCTCCCCTCTTTCTCTTACTTTGGAGTGTGAGTTAGGATAATTTGATGGAGGAAAAAATTTAGGAATCAGAATCAAGACCAAAACCAGAATCTAGAACCTCCTGTCTTCCCAGGGAGAACCTCTTTTATTTTATTTTATTTTTTTCCCTCCCCACCACGCCTGCGTTCCCAGGGAGAATCTCATTCTGTAAACAAAGCTCAAACTCCCCTGATAGCTCTAGGAGGCCTGCCTGGCCCCAAAGTCCAAGAGGAGAACGGGAAGATGCCTGTGCCATTTAGATCCAAGAGCTATGAGTTTCCAGGTCCTCCGAAAAGAGCAAAGTTCCATTGTTGTTATTAATAATTACATCTAATATTAGACACGGTCTCCTGAACACCTTCCATGTAGTTCAGACATTCTAGGTTCCCATACTTCTGTTCAAGTTTTACCAATACCAAAGCTGTAAAAACAAAGGCAAGCTGCTCTTGCCAACACAATGTTTCCATGAGATCACACTGAAACTCTGAGCACTCGCATACCTATCTTGCTCTTCCTTCTCCAGTCGTTCTTGCTCCTCCTGTTCCTTCTGTAGCCGGGCCTGTCTTCTCTTTTCTGCCAAGATCTTTGCAGCCTCTCCTGCATCAGTGGTGCCTGCTGTGGGCTTCCCCAAGGCTGCACCAGAGGAGAGTCATCAAGAGGAAAAGGTCAAGGGAAATGAACATAATGATTCTACTCACACAGCAGCTGCCAGTTGAAAGTGAAAAAAATCCAACCCAGTGTGGTGATGGGAAATGCTGCCCAGACTAGCCAATCAACCACCAAGCAAGAGAAGCTGTCATAGGCTGGATGTGACCTTAAACACATTTTATAGTGGAAGACAATGGAAAGGTGAGGAGGAAATACAGGGCCACTAGCAAGTGCCACAGCTGCCACCATCTGGGTGAACTCGCTGCATCATAGAAGCCTGAAAGACTAAAGGAAGATGTTCTCTTGTGTGACGTGCAGATGCAGGCTGAACACGGCCTGTCTTAACTCAGCATCCCTGTGAGCTTCCACAGCCATGAGTGGAGTCAGCCCCTAGGTCTCCTCCAGGGGACGTCAGAAGACTGAAGGAAAGAACTCAGGAGCAACGTGTACACCTGAGAAAGCTGCACGAGGGAATGAAGTTGTCCCCAGGGAAAAATCTCTCTCCCTCCCCAAAACACAAGCGAATGGTGTGTGGATTGGGTCTAGGGAGAACCGTCTTGGGACAGCCAAGGCATGGTGGCAGCATCTACCTGCACTGTTTTCGGCCTTTCCTCCTGCGGCAGCAGCGTGCTTCTCGCTGGCATGCTTGTCCACCACGTGCTTCTCTGGGGCTTCCTCCCCTTGCGGGCCAGCAGTCTGCTGAGTCAAGGCACCTTCCCTTTCCTTGTTGCTCTTCTCTTTATCTGCTTTCTTCTTGGGCATCTCTTGGCCGGAAAGGGCAGGTAAGCGGTACCTCACAGGAGACCCCGAGTAGGGAGGTTTTGTTGTCTTTGGAGACTGTGGATAAGCTTTAGTAGCTGTCCTGGAAAACCAAAAATATGCCAGAGGATGATTACTGGGCCTGAACACAGAGCTCTCTGTTTCTAAGACACCTAGATCCAAAAAGCTGAACAATTTCGTCCTTCCAGAGAAAGGAAAGTAGGGCTTAGCACACACTCAAAAGTAACTAAAGTGTTCTCAGTCCAACAGGAATATATGGTCTCTCTAAGATGGCCCTGGTGGAAAGGGAAATATTTTAAGGAGCCCAGCTGGTGACGCCATGTCCTAATCTCACTTAGGTGTCATGACAGTGTAAAGATGGAGTATTAAGCACTTTCCCACTCCCTCTCTTTAGGTGAACATCAGGGTTGAATCTGGTTTTGGCATATGGCAATAAACAAACTGGCTTCTTTTAAAAAATGTGACAAAAATATATAACATCAAATTTACCATTTTAACCATTTTTAAGTGTATGGTTCCAGTGGCATTAAGCACACTGACACTGTTGTGCAACCATCACCACCATGTATGTCTATTTAACACTAACTCTCCATTCCCCCTCCCCGCAACCCCTGGCAATCACCCTTCTACTTCCTGTCTCTGCAAATATGCCTATTCCAGGGAACACACAGAAATGGAATGATACATTATTTGTCCTTTTATGTCTGGCTTATTTCACTTAGGAAGTCTTCAAGGTTCCCCGTTCCTTTTTAAATGCTGAGGAACAAAGCCAACAGATGGGGATGGGGGGTGTTTTTTGGAGGGTCTCAGGTTTAAAAGAAGCTCTCTTCTCCCTGCTGTGCAGATACAGAAGGTGAGGACAAGCCACTTGGTTAAAACACAGGAGCTCATTTTGTGTCTGTTGGGAAAGAGTCTATTACAGGTAAGCCAGCCAAGGCTTGGCTCCTGGTGAGTGCTGCTTGTTCAGGACGCAGGTAACAGCTTAGCTGGAGACGCTCAGTTTCCCCAGAGGTCTGAACAGGGATGTGGGCATTTGAACAGAGTTCCTCTAGAAGAATATAAAGCACTGCATACAGAAATTACAAGTCGTCACTTACAATGCTGTAGGAGGATCAATCATAAATTGCCAATAGCGGATGTTTTTTGATCTATAAAAACAGCAATAAAAATGGCAAATCATCCTAATATTCAAAGACAGTTTTTCACAAGAGGCTTAGAGTTACCTAATCAGATCCTGGTAGTAAGGGAAAATATGATCAGATCAATATTAAACTTGGTCTTGAAGGGAAAAATAATCCTCAAGTGGCATATAGACTGGCTGAGCTGCAGGACGGTTTTCCAGTATGTTCCCAAGTTAAAGGGCCAGCTCCCGGTGTCCAGGAGATCCCCTTCCCCCTTTTCATCAATGTCAGGCAGAGGGTCAAATAAAGGCAGGAAACAAACAGGTGACCACTTGATACAATGCATATATCATAAACATGGTGTGAATTTCTAAAATCCAGTTGTTTCAGTATCAACCATTTTACTGATGTAAAAGCAGTCTATATCACATATCCACCACACAGGCTGTCCACCCCTCCCATGGCTGTCTGGCTTCTCAGCTCGACAACTCTAACCCCAAGCAGAATCCTTTCATATTGGCCAAAGTGGCTTCCGTGTGTCCTCATCCCATTAGGCCTGGAGCAACTCAGAACTCTCAAGACACCTTGTCTTTGTGGATGGTGCTTGGACTCTCTGCAGACTGTTCTCCCCTCTGGCCTTGGGCTCAGGCCCCACACTCGGGTTCTCCTAAGGGATGTGGTTTTTCAGAGTGCTTAGCAATCAGGTGTTTTTTTTTTTTCCAGGTAAACTATATAATGCTGGTCTTCTATTTTTTCCTGGATTCTTACCAAGTAAAAGCCATGCAGAGAATCCCGCTGCCCCACCATACACATAGGCACTCATAACAGGCTTCCTCAACCTGGCATCACTGACATTTGGGGCTAGATAGACCTTTGTTATGGGTTGTCCTGGGCACTGTGGGATGTTTAGCAGCATCCCTGGCCTCCACTCACTGAATGCCAGCAGCAATCTGCTCCCTACCCAGGTTGTGACAACCAAAAATGCCTTCAGACATTGATAAATGTTCCCTTAGGGACAAGATCTCACTCAACTGAGAGTCCCTGAGACATGGGGTAGGGCGGGGAGTGAGAGAGGGACAGAGAGAGACAGAGAGAGAGAGAGAGACACACACACACACACACACAGAGACAGATGTGCACACACAGTCTCTATCCAGTAGGTAAGAGTGGAGCTATTCTGCTTGGAGGGGGTAGTGCCCAATCCCCATGGTGACCTTGAGGCTCCTGAGAGCCCTGGCTCCAGAGGTAATGTGTGAGTGCCTCTATGATTCAGCACGTGAGTCCTCATGTGTTCTGACACAGTCAGACCAGGTCCTTCCCCTGGCCATTTGGAGCTCAGACGTCCATTCACACTCTCTGCAGTTGTGTCCATGTTTACTGAGTGCTGTCTACACACCAGCCACTATGCTGCTAAATGTATACAGACACATATTTGTGTACACATGTATATAAACGGTAGGACGCAGGTACTATGATCATGGCCACTTTACAGATGAGAAAACTAGGCTTAGAGAGGTGAAACAGCTTCCCACAGTGAACTAAGCCACAGAACCTTCTTACAGCTCTCCTTCACTTCCTGTGTTGCCATGGTGCTAAGTCTGAGTTTGGGGTCACCAAGACCCCAAGATGTTCTTTCTAGAAATGGCATGAAGTACCCAATAGCTGTTAGATATTGGTGTTGATCAATTAGATGATAAACTAAAAATCCAAATAATCCTCACAGACAAAAATGAACCAAACCAGAAGGATGAACTGTAATAACGGGGGAGCATATGTCCTGCTTGCTCACACTGACAGTGCTCCAATGAGCACGGTTTTCCAATTAGCTACACAATGTGCACTAACTATACGCATTAGTTGAGGCTGCATTTAGGCTCAACTCATCTGTATAAAGATACAGCAGGTGGCCTTTTGCTTGGCCACGCCTTCCTTTCTTGCTGTTATCTAAGGTGAGTGGCGCCCACAGTACAGCCGTATACCCACCACCTGTTTTGTCATAACCACCACGAGGGTGTCTCGAGAGACTTGGTCTAGTGCCTTGACAAGATCAAAGCACATTACTGCCCCACTGGACTGTCATGTGAATGCTATGTGTCCTTTGATCCAACAACAGTACAGGGGCAGGGAATGGATTCGAAACTGGTGAGAGAGGCTGTAGAACAACTACTGTCTCGTGGTAGATGATGCAGATGGAAACACTTTCTCATCCCATAGCATTCCTATCTTCACCTGTTGAGGAGGACTTTCTGGCACTGGAAGGCCTGGCAATTCCCACCTGATCTTCTTCCCTGCCCTCACCCTCTTCCCCATGGAATGAGGTACAATTTCTCTGATTGGTGAGACCGAGCAAAGGTGCTGGGTGTGCACAGCCCTGCCTGTTCTTGTTCTCTCCCTGGAACTTGCCTGTGAGCCCATACTCTGGGCTTCTCTAAGCAGTATAGAAAGAGGTGGCTTCTGCTCCAGGGGTCCCTGAAGTGTGCCGGCACTTCTGCCCATGAATGGGTAGACGGACAAGGAACCTTCCTGCAGACGTGACTCCAATCATGAGGTCTCAGGGCTGGACTGTAGAGAGGGGGTGGGAGGCCGGAACTGGCAGCAGCCTCAGCAGCCACAGCCAGCATCTGCGTTCCAGCATGACCCCTGTTTCTGCTTAAACGGCTCACACACTCAGTCAGTGTGGCAGGAGCCTGCTGGCTACGTCAGACCCATCTAAGTACATGGAAATGCAGGACGAGATCCTAATCCTAGGGAGAAAAGGTCAGGCTGGCCAAGGTGGAAGAGGTTCTGACACTCTCAAGTTGGCACAGCCCTGAACAGCCTTGCTTCAGCTTGTTTTAAGAGAATGGTCACATGTAGGTTCAGTTCACCCCACAGACTGCAAGGTTTCATTCTAAATAAAACTGGACCAATTACCCATGAGCATGTATTTAAAAATAACTTCTACCTAAGAAGTAAGGGTGGATTCTTTGGAATAAAACTCATTAAGAAGTCTGTTTACAGTCCTCTACCTCAACCCCTGCCCGATAAACAGAGTGAGAAAACACACACACAGACGTATGTACACACAAACAAGACCTTCAAATTAGAGAAGTGTGGGCAAGTCATACACTTTTTTTTACAGTGAGTGACCAAAATACACAGTTAAAAAAGTTCCCAATGTTATCTGTAGTCTGTCAAGTTTCCTGCTCATCCTGCCTTGCCACTTGCTTATACGGACTTCGTGCCCCGCCAGCGGCCCTGCAAAAGTGCTAAGCACAGGTATCTGGAAGAAACTAAACGACAAGGCTGGTTTGTCAGACTCCACGGCTCTCTGGCCAGTCACACTGCTGCAAGCCAAATAAAGTCTGGCAAGCTATTTATTTTTCAATCTCCTGGAAATAGGTATCTTGGCGGATGAAAGAAACATGAATTAATTAGGGGAACTCACTGTGCTTCTATGGAGTTTTCTTCTGAAGTACCTTTTCATCTATTTAATAAGGGTCTATTTGATTGCCACAGTACCCCAGTGAGGTAGGTAGGAAATTGCTATGAACCATATTTTAGAGAAGAAAACCAAAGTCCTAAGAGTTTAAACAATCTTTCCCAAAGAGACGCAAGCAGACAAGAGTGCCAGGGCTGGCACTCAAGGCATTTGCTCTTTGTCTCACTTTTTTTTTTTTTAGCTCTTCCACTTTAATTTTTTAAGATTCAATAAAAATATAACAAAGGAGATTCACAAGGTGTGTTCAGGATGGTAAACTAGGCCTTCCAGGAACAAGAGGCAGGATGATAAAACCTTTTAGGTTTCACGACTGGCAGAAAATACGAACAAACACCTCTGTAAACAGAGTGGCAAGAATAACTCTCTGGAGAGGGTTGTCACGCCTCTAAATGTGAGCTGACTGCAAAGTGGAACCCCCAAAGGACTTATTTCCTCCAATCTTGGAATCTAGTTCCATCTTCTCCAAAACCACTTGACTCTATGCACAGTGAGTGAACACAGCCCACTCACTGCATGGGAGGAGTCTTGGCTTCTTCACCAGCACAGCTCAGCCAATATTCTGAAAAGCTTGTTGTTTCCCAGATGAGAAAGAACAGTTTCATACTGGAGAAACCTAGGAACACCACCTTAATCCAGTAATGAAAGTTAACATCACCAGTAATTAAACAAACTAACATTATAGCCTCCTGATAGGAGGCACTGAGAAGGACCCAACACCTCTGCCACAAGATTCCTGCCCAAAGAATACAACCTGAATGTAATCGGAGGAAACATCAGGCCTATCCAAACTGAAGGACAGTCCTCAGAACGACTAGTCTGTATTCTTTAAAAATTTCAAGGTCAGGAAAAAGAAAGCCTGAGGACCTGTTTCAGTTGAAAGAAGACTAAGGAGACGAGACAACTAAATGCAATGTGGGACCCTGGATTGGACCCTGGACCAGGAAAAAAATGATACAAAAAAATTGTATTGGGCCGGGTGTGGTGGCTCACATCTATAATCCCAGCACTTTGAGAGGCTGAGGCAGGCAATCACTTGAGGTCAGGAGTTCGAGACCAGCCTGGCCAACATGGTGAGTGAAACTCCTTCTCCACTAAAAATACAAAAATTAGCTGGGTGTAGTGGTGTGCCCCTGTAATCGCAGCTACTCGGGAGGCTGAGGCAGGAGAATCGCCTGAACCTGGGAGGCAGAGGTTGCGGTGTGCCAAGATCGCGTCATGGCATTCCAGCCTGGGCCACAGAGTGAGAGTCTGTCACAAAAAAACCAGAATCTTATTGGGACACCTGGCAAAAGTTGCACATACATTATAAATTAAGTAACAATACCAACTTAAACTTTCTGATTTCCGTAACAATGGAAAACAAGGTCTTCGTTCTTAGGGACAAAAGGGTATGATGTCTGCAAGTTACTGTCAAACGGTTCTGGGAGAAATCTGTATATGTGTGTCTGTGTGTGCATCTATGGAGGATGAATGTGAGAGACTGTGCAAGACTGAGTGAGGGTGACAGAGGATGGGACGGATGACATAAATGTGGCTACACGTTAATACAGGATATAAGGTATGGAAGAAAGAGTTCTTTGTTCTAGTCTCGTGATTCTTTTGCAAGGTTAAAATCATTTCAAAATTAAAAAGCTTTGGTCTAAACTCAAATGATCCTCTGATAAGACTAAAAAATACAGGGCTGAGTGAGTACACAGGTATGGTTGCAAGGAGGGGGTATCACTTGACATTTTCAATTATTCTCTTCAAGAAAAATTTCAGATAAGAATGTAAAAGCCTACTGGAGAGTGATGTGGTGGCAAAAACAGCAGTTAAACTGTCATTGGGGGAGCCTGCTCTGCTGTAGATGCTTATCTGTGGGAGTGGATAACCAAGCCACGTATGTCCCAGAGAAGCTTATGGGAAGGGCACTCAGGATCCAGTAAATGTCCTCAGCCACCAAAGGAACACCAAAGCTCCCTGGGAGGGAGCTTTCCATGGGCCTGTCATTTGGAATAAAGTGGCAGATACCTATTTTGGGCCATCCAGACACCTTTATCCTATTTTTTTCCCTCATATGGAATATGTTTTGTTTTCAATACATGATAAAGTGAAATCAAAGCAGGTCCCTGATACAAAACTGATCTCAGCTATGATCTACCTCTGGAAGTAATTATCTTTGGCACACTGAATTTTCCAAAGATGGCCACAGTAATATCTCCCATCCCATATGGATCTTATCTTTTATCTCTCCATCCCACTGAATCTAGGTTGGCCCGACTGCTTTGATCTTTAAAATATGGCAGACAAGTAAGGCTGTGCCAGCTCAGGGTATAGACCTTTACTGGCCTGACAGCTTTTGCTTCCTGCCCCAAAAGATGCTCGATCATGGGGCCACTTCTTGTTGGAACCCAGCCACTGTCAGAAGCCTAAGCCATACAGAGAAGCCACAGTAGGCACTCTGGTTTGACAGCCTCAGCTGAGCTTCCAGCCAACAGCTATCATCAACTGCCAGGCGGGAAAATGGCGCATCTTGAACCTCCAGCTCAGCTGAGCTCTAGGTAACTGCAGCTCCAGTCAACACTGGACTGCAATGGCATGGAAGACCCTGCGTAACCCAAGTCAACCCACAGAGCAACTGCACAAAAGATCCCAAGAGAGAGCCTCCCAGTAAGCCCAAGTCACAGAACTGTGAAAATGAATAATTATTGTTTAAGCAGCTCAATTTTGGGGGCTTTGTTACAGCAGCAATAGATAACTGAAATATTACCTATCATAATGACCAAACGGATTTACAACATATTTCTAAGAATATAAACCCATTAGAGAATATTTCACATTGAAAACCTAGAAGTACAGGCAGCATCAACACTCATAGGCAGAGACAGGCTGGACAGATCCACTTAGCCACACTGGATTTCTTTTCTTTAGGTTATAGGAATAAAGTTATACTCCATCTGTGTCTTTCAGGGTGTTGTAGAATCTAGTTTTCTAAAACCCATGCAAGTACTCAACGATGAAAACAATAAAAATAAACTTGACTGCTTAAAAGAGCAATGCTATTAACATGCACAGTCACCCAACAGTGGCTTAATTTATCTGAGATCAGGCAGGAGAACAATGCACTGTTAGAGCTTAGGAGGTCACAGGAAAAGGGACCATTAATAACATGACCTGCCTGGGATTCTGGATGGGAGAGTTCAAAGGGGCTAATTAAGCCCCCTTTCAAAGCCACATCATTTCCAGTGTGTTTTTAAAATCACACACTTGGTCGGCACAGAAGGAATGTCAAAAATATCAGTTTTGGTGGGGGTTTGTTTTGTGTGTGGCACCATTCTAAAAATCAAGTAAGTCTCTTTTACTATCTTTTTTCAACATTGAGTGTGCAAGAGAATACTTATGCAACATGTAAGGTATAAAGAATGATATAAATGGTCAGCTGCAGTGGCTCACAGCTGTAATCATAGCACTTTGAGAGGCCAAGGAGGGTCAGGAGTTCAAAACCAGCCTGGCCAATATGGTGAAACCCCATCTCTACTAATATGTAACAATTAGCCAGATGTGGTGGTATGTGCCTGTAATCCCAGCTACTTGGGAGGCTGAGGCAGGAAAATGGCTTGAACCTGTGGGGCAAAGGTTGCAGTCAGCCGAGACTGTGCCACTGCACTCCAGCCTGGGTGACAGAGTGAGACCCTGTCTCCAAAAAAAAAAAGAATGATATAATTAGCCAGGCATAGTGGCTCGCACCTGTAATCCCAGCACTGCTGGATTCCCTACTTTTGAGGTTTAGGAACTCAGACTGACTTCCTTGCTCCTCAGCTTGCAGATGGTCTGTTGTGGGACTTCACCTTGTGATCGTGTAGTTAACACTCCTTAATACACTCCCCTTCATATATACATCTATCCTATTAGTTCTGTCCCTCTGGAGAATCCTGACTAATACAGGCTGTTTCCCTTTCTTATCGTTTGTGTGTTCACTGGAGTAGCACTTTTAATTTCCTTCAACAAATTTTCCTTTGCATTTATGACCTAGCTAACTGGTCCCAGAGGCCTAGGCTTCAGTTCATGTCAGCTTTTGATGTTGACTTCCTCACTAAGTTCAATCATTTCTAGCTTTTGATTTAAAGTGAGAGATGTGTGGCTCTTCCTTTTACTTGGACACTAAGAGGCCTTTGTTGGGTTAATTGGTCTCATTTCAATATTACTGTGTCTCAGGGAGTAGAGAGATCCGAGGAGAGGGAGATGAGGGAATGACCTGTCAGTGGAGCTGCCAGAACACACACATTAAGTTCACCATCTTATATGGGTGCAATTCATGGCACCCAAAAACAATTATAGCAGTAACATCAAAGATCGTTGATCACAGATCACCATAATGGATATAATAATAATGTTTGGATATTTTGAGAATTACCGAAATGTGACACAGAGACAAGAAGTGAGCACACACTATTGGAAAAATGGCATCGACAGACAGGCTCAACGCAGGGTTGCCACAAACCTTCAATTTGTTAAAAAACAAACAAAAAACTGGTATGTGCAAAGCACAAAGTACGACAAAACTAGGTATACCTGTAATTCTCATTTCTATAGAAGATACTACCATTTACAATAATAATGATGAAACTTGCAAGATAGTATCCCTGCAGGGACCATAAGTCCAAATAGAGAGAGAGGGTGGAACCTGTAAAAGTCTCAGCATAAACTAGGCTTTTCTTTCTATTAATGTAAATGTCCCAAATTAACACTAGAGTAATGATGCATGGGTGGAAGCCGAAAAAGGCTCAGAAATAAGACAGAGGGAAAGGGATCATGGAGCCCACATAATAAATTTAAAAGAGGTGGTAAGATAACAATACCGTCACCAAAGATGGGCAATACTAGCACAGAAAGGTTGCAATGAACTAAAAACAGAAAGAAAAGCAGGCTTTTAATTCAGTAATGTGCTATGGATTTTCCTTATGGAGGACAAACACATCAATAGCAGGTATTAGTAGCGTATCAAAACCATAGTGATCTCCAAAAAAATATTAATAGTAGTGAAAAAGTTTGTTAGAAAGCAACACATTGGGAATTTAAGAGCTGATGTCATCTTG
Source organism: Cacajao melanocephalus (assembly GCA_963573385.1). Classification (NCBI taxonomy): domain Eukaryota; kingdom Metazoa; phylum Chordata; class Mammalia; order Primates; family Pitheciidae; genus Cacajao; species Cacajao melanocephalus. Next base: position 67,513 of record CAUYLG010039126.1, read on the forward strand.
AAATATTTTTGACAAATTTGCAAGTGTTCATTAAATTTGTGTTTTATCTGACATTCTCTGAACTAAACTGATCCACTGAATAAGGTTTATATGATTCTCTCCATATAAAAACTTTCCTATTCTCCCAAATTAAATCCTATTTCTCTTTCTTTCTCTGTCCTACTAAAGATGGTTTCCACTGTCCTACTGGACTGAGTTATTTACTGAGTCACTCTTGTCGGTTACTGTCAGTAAAATATTTTAATGACTTAAGACCTTGGTGGTCACACAGTTATTGTACATTTTTCAGTTACATGGTTTCATTGGTGAGTTTACCCAGTTTCTAACAAAAATTAGCTAAGCATGGTGGTGCATAGTGCATGAGCATGGTGGTCCCAGTTACTTGGGAGACTGAGGCGGGGGGATCACCTGAGTCTAGGAGTTGGAGGCTATAGTGTGCTGTGATTATACCTGTGAACAGTCACTGCACTCCAGGCCTGGGCAACACAACAATACCCCATCTCTTAAACACACACACACACACACACACACAGTTGCTTCATTAAAACACTGCTGATCATGGCCGACAAGTTATTATTGTATCTCCATTAAAGAGAGAGACAACAAGATGGGGGAAAAGGGTGACTATGTGAGGAGGAGCCCAAGCCCAATGCGATCACTTAAATCCAAATGCAACTGGAGGAAAAAGAAGAATACCAGAAAAGCAAAATGGGATTCACGGACCTAAAGAGAAAATGCTGAATGCATCATCTTGGTAAATAAAAGTCCCAGATGCACTGGGGTCCCTTAGCAAAGGATCTTTCACCCAGAAGATACACAGAGAGTCAAGCCAGGTAACTCCAAGGCCAACATTCCTCTCACTGAGCTCTTCTGGCTGGCCACGCCTTATGGGGAGCAGGAGCGGCAACACGGGATGGCACAAAGCCCTAGCAAACTGACTCATGACAGTCAGACTGTCTGGCAAAGGAGAGAGATGCTTACTTGGATATCACAGGAGAAGATGGTCTCTTAGGAATGCTTCCAGAAACCTCATATCTTCTCAGAGAGGACCCGAAATTCACAGTGGGAAGAGAAGTTGCTGTTCGTTGCCCCCGCTTCACCTTCTCCACCTGTAGGGGACACAGGATAGCCACAGTCCATGACTGGCAATACTTCCACAATTTATAAGAATAACTCCCCAGATGGAACAATGCACAGCTTTCAGAGGGATCGATATGAAGCTATAATGCATCACATAACAGGCATCTTTGCAGGGAGGCATGATGAGGTCATCACATTTACATTATCCAGTTAAAAAAAAAACAGCCTCAAAATACAAAGATTTCCTTCTCCTAGTTATCTTTCAAAGAGTTAAGAACAGAACCATATTATAGTCCTGGACATACAGGAACTGAAAAGACTGCAAAGATGTAAAATCACTACAAAAAATTATAGGTGGGTAAAAATGTGGTTATAAGTTCCAAGACAGTGAGCTGTGGCCCCTGATGGTATACATGGTATAATTGGGTTTGCAACCCCACCCAGTCCTGTAGGTCTTCCCATTACCTCCCTTGGCAGAAAGGAACAGACACCAGTGCCTAGTCTGCAGAAAGTGCTCCACAAGGGTTAGCTCCCTTTCCTCCCTACCACATTTTTCTGCAGCAAGCCCTCATTTGGCCCCCACACTCACATCCATCAGTTCCTTTCAACACTAATCCACTGTATAGTAAAATCCAAGAGTCTAAAACAGGTACTTCTAAGACTCACGACAGATTTGAAAATAAAATATGGTATTATAAAACGCAGTAGTTTTAAAATAAGTCCGGACATTATTTGGTATTCCTCCCTTCAACAGGTGAGACTTAATTCCTCTTCCCTGAGCGTGGGTTGATCTTAGTGACTTACTTAAAGGACACTGCAGCTTCCCCCTTGCAATCTCTCTGATAGCCTGCTTGGAGGGAAGCCAGCTGTGGCATCATTTGGACACTCAAGGAGCTTTATGAACAGGCCCATGCAGTGCGGAACTAAGGCCTCCTGCCAACAGCCATGAATGAGCCTTCTCAGAAGAGGCTCAGCCGTGCTTTCAGATGATGCAGCCCTGGCCAACATCTTGACCACACCTCACGAAAACCCTTACACCAGAACCACTAAGTCACTCTGAATTTCTGATCCAAAGAACCCATGAGTTCATACATATTCGTTGTTTTAAGCTGCCAAGGTTTTAGGTGATTTGTTAAGTAGCAATGGATAACTAACAAAAGTAGTACGGCATGTGTAATTTCTGAATAAATAGACACAATTGTGTATAAATAAACAGACACAACTGTTCAACATTTAATTTACTGAAAGTGCCAGTATGCCATCACAAATGTTTAAGCTGGGCATAGTAGCACATGCTTGTAGTCCCAGCTACTCAAGAGGCTGAGGCAAGAGGATTACTCGAGCCCAGAAATTCAAGGTCAGCCTGGGCAACATAGAAAGACCTCATCTCAAAAGAATGTTTAATGATTACTTTTGTAGGTAAAAGTTGACATAGATCCTCAGTTTTAGTTAGGTGCTCAGGCAGAACTGACCCAGAATCTGATATCCGTAAAGAGGAAGACCAGGATATTTAGAACATTCCTTCTGACTCCTGTCCTCTGGAGGGCAGGCTGTGACAAGGACATCATTAAGAATTTGCTCCAAGGTACTAAGACTTAAGAGGGTCCAAAAAGTTAAATGATTTTCAAAGGTTGGGTAAAATTTTGAGCTAAATCTACCCTTCCCTGCTTTGAGCAGTCCCAGGAGACTGATGGAAACAGAGAGCCCAGGTCAAGCACAGAAGTAATCACATCATCAGACAGAACACAGTCTGGAGGAGTGAGTGGGTGGGTGGGTGGTTTCAAACCTACCAGAGAGGCCTCTCCTCCCACAAGGGCTTCTTTCCCAACATCTCCTGTGTCAGATGTAGATGTAGATGTAGATGCAGCTTTCTTCTTCTCAATGTTTCGAGTCGGTGAAGACTTGTAAGAAGGGTTAAGAGGGCCAAGAAGAGCTAAACGAGGACAGACAGGGAATACTAGAAAGTTATAGTATAACAGCCAGAAAAACAGAGAGTACAGATGGGAAAAGTAGAGCAGAGAGTTGGGAAGAACACATTTCTATTAAAATATGACCTGGGCAATCAACACCACACTTTTCTGTTGTACACAGGATGGATCCTAAAAAGGCTCCCATACTCAAGTGTCATGTTTATTCAAGTTAATTTCAGGGGTTAAAAGTCTGTACTTTGGAGCCACAGAGACCTAGCACTGCCACCTAATAGCTGGATCACCTTGGGCAGGTTACTTAACCTCTCCAAACATCAAGTTCCTTGTGCAGAAAAGGGTTAACATAGCAGATCTGACTGCTGTTCTTGGAAAGACCTGATTACATGGGTAGCCCTTGGCTGGCATCTAGGAACTTAGATTTCAGGAGGGTTCCCACCATTAACTGATGGGTGTCTAAATTGTATATAAACAGTATGGTTTATACTAAGCACTTCTTTTCTTGTGGGAGTCTGGAAGCTGGGTATGTGCCTGGGAGGGGATGCCTACATAACCAGCTCCCAGTAAAAACCCTGGGCACTGAGTTTCTAGCTAGCTTCCCAGCCTGGCAACATTTCATACATGTTGTCACAATGTGTTGGTGGAGGAATTAAGCTCGACTCGTGTGACTCCACTGGGAGAAAAGTCTTGCAAATCCACACCTGGTTACCTCTGGATTTAATCCCATACACCTCTTCCATTTCCTAGTTTTTTTTTCATGTTTCCTCCTGCTATAATAAATCACAGCCATGGGCCGGGCATGGTGGCTCACCTGAGCTTAGGAGGTTGAGACCATGGGCAACATGGCGAAACATCAGCTCTACAAAAAATACAAAAATTAGCTGGGCATAGGGGCACATACACTCCTGCAGTCCCAGCTACTCTGCAGGCTGAGGTGGGAGGATCGCTTGAGCCTGGAAGGTCGAGGCCGCAGTGAGTCAAGATCATGCCACTACACTCCAACCTACGTGACAGAGCAAGATCCCATCTCAAAAAAAAAAAAAAAAAAAGCTAAGAAAGAAAAAATAAGTCACAGCCACGAGTGCAACTATGCGGATTCTTCCAAGTTCTCCTAGTCAATTATCACACCTAGGGAGGTCTTGGGGAACCCTGGCACAATGAATGTCAGATATGGGAATTGCTGGAATGACCCTGATTTGCTGAAATATGGTAAAATCACATTTTCGGAAAAGGACAAAAGGGTGGACCACAAACTTGTGGTCTCTGGGTGGCTATGAAGTTATCCATAGTATAAAACAGCAGCTGAGCTGTTGTGAGAGGTAAAAGTAACCTACGGAATTTAAAGATGACCGATGCAGTTCCAAGACAGTTGGCTCAATGGATCCCCCTGGATGCTTTTGGCTGTGCTAGCTAAAGTGAGGAAAAAGCGCAGCCCAGGTGATGCCTTTGGTTTTTGTTTTCTCTTCCAAGTGACAATGGGACACAACTTCCTCACTGTTTGCCAGCAGTGGGAGGGGTGGAATTTAAACTCCAAATATTAGAACCAGGACAAGTCTCTATAATAGGTTTTTCTGCTATGGCTTTTGTCTAATGGAGCCTCTGGAAAAAGGGAGATGTGAAAAGATAGGCAATTTCCAGAAAAATACATGCTTTTGGAGTTTTAAAAATCGACTAGGGACCACTGTAAATATAGAATGTCCTCCATGGGACCCAAAACTATAAAAAGATCCTGGATGCTGCTAGACTGTCTGGGTCACATATAAGTGCCCACAAGACAGGGCTTGTTCTCTGATGGGACCATCAATGATCAAGCTGCTCACTGGCTCTATATTTCTGATGCAGAGTCTGATTATATTCCCAACAATGATTCCTACCAAAGCTTCAAGTCACATCACAGGCGATGTCACTCTTTCAGCCATCCCTGACAGATTGAATTCCATCCCCTCTGGGGAATGTGTCACTACTGTTAATGTTTTGTGCTTAATTTTCTGGAGTAGCTGCAGTTTGTAATGGACTGAGATCCTGACTATATTTCTTCTGCCTTTCTCTCACCTACACATGTCAGTAAAGCAATTTGTTAAATGCAGCTGTCACTGGAAAGGGATTGATCTTTTCTAGGCTGCTCACTGGATAAACGATAAAGATGAAAGGGCTCAGAGGTGATACAAACCTACTTTAAAATGTTTTGAAAATTTAGGATTTTAACCTAATACTTACACAATATATCTTTCTGGTTAAGTTGGATAAAAATGGGTTTAAAAAAAATGCTTTTGTCCTTTCTTTGAAAGGTCTGGGTGAAAGTAGGGGATGATTAAGAAAATGTAGTTTTGATTATTGAATAGGACATGGAGAAAAACAACAAAATCCAACACCTGGGGCGATACAGGGATAGGGAAGGACAGTTGTGTTCTGTTTTCCATAACTGCTCCTGGAAGCACTCTCCTTCTTCCGTGCTGAAAGCACCTTGGACTCAGACCCATGGCTAAGCCTAGATGGCACATGATAGCATGACTATGAGCCGGCAGGGGTGGGGCCAGCTCCTGCATGTCTCCACAGAACACCTTCAGATTCCATCTGCACTTGCCAGGAAGATGATGTAGGGTCACTGACAGAATTGTTTGTGACTGACGGCCTCAGGCAGCCCCCATAAAACCTGGGACTGAGCTGAATTATCTGCACTGGACTGAGCACCCTGAGGCATGAGGCACCACAGTGGGAGCCACGCTGGAGACTGCCTGACCAATGATACCCTGCTGGTGTACTCTAACATCCTCAACTCTGTTTCCAGGGAACCAGATGAGCCCATGGGGATCATACTTCCTGTGTGTATGCCATGATTATCACGACACTGCCTCAGCCCGGGAAGGCGTTCAGGTTAGTTTCAACTTACTGGCCAGAGCTGTTCTGGGCTGGAGTTGATGCCACGGGCCAGGTAAAAAGATTCATACAGCAACTGATGGAGGAGGCCATCTGGCTGCCTCAAACAGACCTTTCTGAGGCCAGGTGCAGTGGCTTATGCCTGAAATCCCAGCACTTTGGGAGGCTGAGGTGGGAGGATCGCTTGAGTCCCAGAGTTTGAGACCAACCTGGACAACACAGGGAGACCCCATCTCTAAAAAAAAAAAAAATAATAATAATAGCTAGGTTTGTAGCGCACACCTGTAGTCGCAGCTACTCGGGAGGCTTAGGTGGGATGATCACGTAAGCCCAGGAGGTTAAGGATGCAGTGAGCCATGATCATGCCACTGCACTCCAGCGTGGGTAAGAGCAACAGAGCAAGACCTTGTCTTCACAAAAAGAAAAAGAAAAGAAAGAGAAAAAAGAAAAAGACAGACTTCTGGTTAATTAGATTTGCTTTAAGTGCTAAGTCCAGAACCCCTAAAGGACATAACTGAGATCAATACTGCAGAATGGTCCCACCCCTTGCTGTGTATGGCCCTACTGAAAATTTTTCTGTAAAGACACCTTGGCCAAGAGTCAAGTGGATGAGTTGCGCAAAAACAGCTAACATAGCAGGCCTGACTGCTGTCCCTAGAAAGGCCTGCTTACAAGGTTAGCCCTTGGCCGGCACCTGGAAACTTAGATTTTGGGAAGGTCCTCCCTTTAACTGATGAGTGGCTCACTGGGCATAAACAAACAACACGGTGTATATTGAATACCTGCTTTCCTTCTGGGAACCTGGAATTTGGGTATGTGCTGGGCAAGGGGTGCACGTGACCACCCCCTGTAAAAACCATGGGCACTGAGTCTCTGAAAAGCTTCCCTGGTTGGCAACATTTCATATTTCATACATGTTGTCATAACTCATTGCTGGGGTGAACGGTGTCCTGAGTGACTCCACTGGAGAGGACTCTGCAAGCTTGTACCTTGTCTTCCCTGGACTTTGTTCCATGTGCCTTTCCCCTTTGCTGACTTTGCTTACATCCTTCATTGGGGATCCTGTGTCTTCCTAGCAAATAAGTGATCCTGGAGTTGCTCTTAGGGATCCCCAACATATTCATTATCCTCAAAATGGGGTACTTCCTACTTGCTAGGGTTTTTTGAGATATAACTCACATACCATAAAATTCACCCTTTAAAAAGTATACAGGATAGGCATGGAGGCTCACACCTGTAATCCTAGCACTTTGGGAGGCTGAGGCAGATGGGTCATGCTTGAGCCCAAGAGTTGGAGACCAGCCTGAGCAACAGACAAAGTGAGACCCTGTCCCTACAAAGATTCCAAAAAATTAGGCAGGCATGGTGACATGTGCTTGTAGTCCTAGCTACTTGGGAAGCTGAGGTGAAAGAAAGGCTTGGAGTTTGAGGCTTCAGTGAGCTATAATCACATCACTGCATTCCACCCAGGGCAAAAGAGCAAGACCTTGTCTTTATTTTATATTTATATATTTATATATAAATATATAAAAATAATATATATTTATTATATATATATATAAAGACCCTGTCTTTATATATAAAAATAATATATATTTATTATATATATATATATAAAGACCCTGTCTTTATATATATATATAATAAATATAAATATAATACATATATATCTAATAAATATATACACATACATACACATACACAATTTGAGGTTTTTAGTACATTCACAAGGTTGTGGAACCATAACCACAGTCTACTTCTACAACATTTTCAAGATTCCTCAAAGAAACTCTTTGTCCATTAAGCAGTCACTTCCCTTCCTTCCTTCCTCCAGTCTCTGATAACCACCATCTACTGTCCATAGAGATGGATTTTCCTATTTCAGACATTTCACATAAATAGAAGCATACAATTTGTGGCCTTCTATGACTGGCTTATTTCACTTAGCATAATATTTTCAAGGTTCATCCATCTTGTGGCATGTATCTGTATTTCTTTCTTTTTTTTTTTTTTTTTTTTTTGAGATGGAGTCTCACTGTTGCCCAGGCTGGAGTGCAGTGGTGCGATCTCAGCTCACTCCAGCCTCCACCTCCTGGGCTCAAGCGATTCTCCTGTCTCAGCCTCCTGAGTAGCTGTGATTACAGGTGTGTGCCATCACACCCAGCTAATTTTTGTATTTTTAGTAGAGACAGGGTTTCACCATGTTGACCACGCCGGTCTTGAACTCCTGACGTCGGGTGAACCACCACCCGCCTTGGCCTCCCAAAGTGCTGGCATTATAGGCGTGAGGCACCATCACTGGCCTGCATTGCTTTTTACAGCTGAATAATATTCTACTTTATGGGTATATCACATTTTGTTTATCTATTCATCCACTGAAGGACATTTGAGTTGTTTCCACTTTGTGGCTATTGTGAATAAGTTTTTGTGCAAACATATGTTTTTATTTTCCTTGGCTGTATACCTAGGAGTTGAATTGCTGGGTCATATGGGAACTCTATGCTTAAGTTTTTAAGGAACTGTCAGACCGTGTTCCACAGCAGCTGCATCATTTTACATTCCCACCAGCAGTGTGTGAGGGAAAAGTGTCTCCACCTCCTCCCCTTTAAAAAAAAATTCTAGTCATCCCAGTGGGTGTGAAGTGGCATCCCACTCTGGTTTTGATTTGCATTTCCCTAATGATTAATGATGTTGAGCATCTTCTTATGTACTTATTAGCTGTCTGTATAACTTATTTGCCTAAACAGTATAACTGTTTGGAAGCAGCTACCACTAGGCAGAAGTTTTATGCCATTTATGTATTATCACACTGAGTACACTATCTTGGGAATAGAGAGCAGATCTGACCTTAGGTGGATACAGTACTGCTCATTTGCAAACAAGAGAATGCCAGCCCCCACAAATCGTGACATGATGAGTTGATCTGCTTTGATAAAGGCAGGGCTTTGATGGTCTGGCCCAGTGTTTCTCAGACTTCAATGTGCAGGTTGGGTGGGGCCTTTCGACCAAGCTCCTAGATGCCGCTGCCATTGCTGGTCCACGGATCACCTTTTGAGTAGTGAGGCTCTAGACTTCTGTTGAGCTTTTATTCTGTGCTAATCATTGTGTTACGTCATTTGTGTGCACTATCTCATTCAGTCCTCACAACAATTTAAAATAGCTCCATCTTATAGATGAGAAAAATGAGGTTTAGAGAAGTTAATTAACTTACCCCAAATGGTGAGAGCTAGTGAATGGTAGAGCTAGTTATGGGACTCCCCAGACTGGTCTACAGGCTATCTTGCCACACCATCTCTTAAGAAAAGTCTACTAACCTCCAGCATTCATCAAGTGGAGTTTTCTTCCCCTAAAATACATGCTCTCACTCATAAAATAATTTACTCACCTCTGTGACACTTAAAAGAAACATAAAACAGCAAAACAACTGTAGAAGACGTTATTAACCAATGAAGACGTTTCACAAAGCCAGCAAATAGGAAGCAAAATCCAAAAATTCAGGAGTAAATCCTAGGCTGACCAACACCTCTTTGGGCATTTTCCTTGGCGTTACCAGCTTAGCCTCTTTTACCTGAGTCACTGGCCTGCCCAGAGAGCCTGAATGAAGTTCTGCTTCTCGCTAAAGAAGCCTGTGTAGGTGTCAACAGTCGCGAAAGAATGGCTTCCATTTCACTAAGGTACATGTGATGAGCTGAGGGATGGAATCAAATGAAAATTTAAAAAAGCAAAACTAAAACAAAACAAAACAAAATATTTAAACAACGCAATGCATGGTGCAAATTAACTTTTGGGTGGCAGAACAAACGTGGAAAATAAAAATATTTGAACAAAGGATGGATTTGGAGTTCATTGTAGTAAAATAAAACAAATAATGTGTCCTTTAGAGTTTGGGAGAGTGCAGTAACTGTCACGAGGTACCAGAATCCATTCAGTATGCTACTGTGGTACAGTGACCTGTATCACTCAGAGAATTAACCCACCTCCCAGATGTAATATGGACTCAAGAAATCATTTATGGCCATGCATGGTGGCTCATGCTTGTAATCCCAGCACTTTGGGAGGCCAAGGCAGTCGGATCATTTGAACTCAAGAGTTTGAGAGCAGCCCAGGCAACATGGCAAAACCTCATCTCTACAAAAAATAGAAAAAAATTAGCTGGGCGTGGTGGCGTGTGCCTGTAGTTCTAGCTACTCAAGGCTGAGGTGAGAGGAGGGCTTGAGCCTGGGAGGCAGAGATTCCAAGTGAGCCAAGACTCTACCACTGCACTCTAGCTTGGGCAACAGAAAGCCTGTCTCAAAAAAAAAAAAATCCTTTACTCCAAGTAGATCTAACATTGAAAAAAAATTATGCCTATAAAACACTTGTTTTAGGTCCTTTGCTAAGAAAGATTTCCTAACACACTGATTTTTAAATGAAATGTCATCCTGTAATAGTATAAAAATACATATTTTCATACCTTTTCCATGTCAATAAGGGCAAAAATTAGGTGAGAGGCACAAAAATACAAACAGCCAACTAATTATCAGCTTTAATGAAAGACAGCAGTATTCATAATCTAGAAGTCAATAACCAAAATATTTAGATCATTTTTGAATGTATTATATACGGCAATGAATTAATTTTTCTCTCACTCTGTATTCAGCTCTTCATCACTTCTAGGTTCCTGGTGCTTACCACGAACTGCATCACAGATCAGTAGCATTATGAACCCTATAGAGTCTCTGACACACATAACACGCCTCTGGGATAGAGGTATAAGGTCAATGTCAGTGGAAACAACCAGGAAGGCACACCAGCCTCTGCCAAGTTGCAACTAGCCTCCTGCTCTGCCCTTGGTGATAACTTGTGCTAAACACTCCACTGACACCTGACACTTCTTCAGTGTTGCTTTAAAATAAACATTTAGTGCATGGAGAGCTTCCCTCACTTCCTTAACCTGTATGCTCTGAAAGGTATAAACTCAGACTTTCAGTGACTTATCTGAGCCTCTGTGAGGATGCAGACCATGTTAAATCTACTCAGGTTCTGGAACTGGCACATGTCCTATACGTATCATCTCCCAACTCAAAACAGAGTGCCACCCATCTTTTTCCACTTTTGGAGGCCTCATTAGTTCTATGCTTCTCTTTTCATCTACAAAACGGGCAGGCCTATAAACCACAAATGACGGCGGAGCCCCACTGTTTCACATATCTAAGCCTCCCATGTAACTGTAACTTATCAACTCTGCTCTTTCTGGCTAATCAACTGTATTCCATCATTGACCAGGCAGTTATTTTAATGGTCACATCTGCCCACTGGTTAATTAATTCCTGAGGAGGATAAGTCCTACATGCAATGTAGAAAACAGAACAGTCTCTTTCAGACTGGGAGACTGCATTAGTTCCTGCCTCTATTTAACAACGACCTGGCTCTAGAGAGCCATGCCACGTTCCAAAGTCTCACCGACAAGGCCCTAGGGCTCCCACATTCAGACCACCAGACTAGGACAATGACGGCATCTGCAGAAGGCTCAAGAGGAGGCTTTCACAAAGACCGACGTTAAGATGCTCACAACAGGAAAGAAACAAACTGGAGAGACCAAGTCTACACGTTCACTTGCCTCGGTCTGGGGAATGGGATATTGCCACGGTGGATGAAGACAGGCGTTTACTCATGGGAGGCTCCGTCGGCTTTGGCAAATTCATAGTTGATGTTGAAAGTTTGTCACATGCTGCAGAGAAATGCATTAAAGACATTGGTATTCATCACACTACTGTAGAACCGAAAAATACATATCCCGAAGTGTCCTTCCTGTCCTCATCCACACACCTCCTAAATGCTGTGGCACAGTATGCTCTGCTTTCATCATCCTGGCATCTCATTACCCTAATCTGGAAATGCCCAGGCTACAGCAGCCCTTGGTCTGCAGCAAGATCTCTGCAATTTCTTCACTCCGTTGTCATCTTCAATTTCAAACGTTCAACCTCTCTCAACTGTTCTAGTAAAGCCATGTTAATCCCACCAACACATCAGTTTCTTTTGTCTAGAGCTTTCTGTGTATGCTCACATCACAGGAAAACAAAACCAACCTGGACCCAGAGACAAATCACCACTGGAAAACGTCCTATGGTCTGACTGTCACTGCTTGCTGAAACCGATTCTTTTCTGAAGATTATCTGTAGCTCAGGCTGGAGACAAATGAAATCTGTCCTCTTGGAGTTGTATTTAAAACAGAACAGCCTCTTTAGTAGTTGGTTTTCTTTCTCTTACTTAGTAAGAGACAGATCAAAATGGTCCTTTCACAAATGCTTTAACTTTTTGAGGTTAGGACTTTACAGGAGACCCTGAGTTTGGTGTTCTTATGTTCCAGTCATTATTTCAGACTGGTCTCTAAATTTAACCATTATAGCAAGCAAAGAGATGCTGACAGTGCCCTGCCAAGCTATGTCAGAGCTTGAGGCCAAAGGAAAAATCCGTGCTCTTGGTTGTAGAAAAAGCAAACTCATCAATAATATTTCCAAAATCTACTCCTCTGCTCATCTTGTTTTCACATGAAAGAACTGCCATGTTCTGTAACTGCTGCTGACCAAATGACAATCTTAAATAATTTTTAATTAAGTTGAAGTAAAAGTATAATAAATTTGGGTTGGGTAGAAATAAAATATTTAAAGTTGAAATGATGTTGTGAGTTCTAATACCCCTACTTTTTAATTTTTCCGTATCTTAAGCTACTTTAATGTTTTGACAAAATTAAACATTAGAAATTACATAAAACCATGTATATAGGAGTGCACATTTTCCTTTTTGCTTCAGGCTCTGATATGGCTCAGCCCTGGTCTTTAGAAATGTGTCGTTTTGTTTATTATGGATTATTTTGCATTAATTTTGATTTTAAAAAATACCACATTAAGATATTTGATCTTGATTACTGAGATTTTTGGCATTCTCTTAAATTGTACGCTCTAGTCTAGTACTGTACGCATTTCACCCTGGCCCAGGCCCTGGGTGCTGATTCCCAGTGGGTGATTACTCCACTCTCTCTGCACCTTTCTTTCCCCCCTACCTTTTTTTTTTTTGAGATGGAGTCTCACTCTGTTACCCAGGCTGGAATGCAGTGGCATAATCTCGGCTCACTGTAAACACTGCCTTCCAGGTTCAAGCGATTCTCCTGCCTCAGGCTCCTGAGTAGCTTGGGCTACAGGCACCCGCCACCACACCTGGCTAATTTTTGTATTTTTAGTAGAGGCAGCGTTTCACTATGTTGGCCAGGCTGGTCTCAAACTACTGAAATCAACTGACATCAAGTGATTCACTTGCCTCGGCCTCCCAAAGTGTTTGGATCACAGGCGTGAGCCACCATGCCTGGCCTCCCTGTACCTGTCTTAGAGGGAAGGCCAGGGCCCACACTAGAGGTAACTCTGCCTGTGCCGCAAAATTACTGTTACGAAGCACTACCGGTAAGGATTATTTATTGTCAAAGCAATGTCAGAAACCAAGGGTATTGATTCCTACTGCTAATATGACCTTCTGCATTGCTGGTAAATACTGCATCCCTTTTACATCTTGTTTTTTTTTTTTTTTTTTTTTTCCAGTTGAAGATGGAATGAATTTCTAAAGCCAATATTAAATGGGAACAAAGTTTTGCTACTTCTGTTCTTGATCTAGACCGTAGGAGTTTCCCAGGCCTGTATACAAAACAGAGAGCCTATTAGACAGAGAGATAAAATGAAGCACAAAGCCAAATTATCTAATTATTTGGATTCCCAGTATTAGCACTGATAAACTCCCTATCACTCCCTCTCAAACACCTCTCCAGGAATCTACCACTTTAACACCAAGACCAAGTTTTCCATTCAGAACTCTGGGTGATTACAAGTTTGGTAACCAGAAGTAATCGGAATGCCCTACTACTTAATGTCTACAACAGATGATGAACGAGATTGTTAAAAATCTGAATGTGTAATAATCAAACACTGACAAGATTTTCAAGGCAGACACTAGTGAGTTGAGGATGAAATGTCTCCAGGGCACTAAGATGTAAGGCATGCACTACTCTACAATGACAGAGGAATAAAGAAATATGGGCATGTCATTCACATTGCTAGAAAGAAAAGTTGTAACAGGCCAGACTAAGAAATCAATTGTAAAAGTGTTTGACACAGAAATGGTGATGGAGGAGAACAGTTATCACAAAATGCTATGGCACACTGATGCTCAGATATACCGTTGGTGGACTCGGCAGCTGCGGCAGTGGTCCCTGCATCCGGAGGGAGGGTGCTGGCTGCTAAACCTACAGGAGGGGGTGGGGTATTTTCTGATTCACCTACACAGCAAAAAACCAGAGCAAAGAGAGGTAAAAGAAAAAAGTCCCAATTTCTTGTTGCTTCTTAGTTTCTAATTAGGAAATTAGAAAAAGTAATTGAATCAGGTTGTTGACTTTTCAAAAAAGAAAAAAATAAAGTTTATTTACTGCCCAAAGGTTAAAAGCACAATACAGCAAAGTCAAGAAGTATCCTATAAACTGAAATCCATTTGCTCTCAGATAGAGCTAGCACACACCTCCTGCATAATAGAATGTTAAGATTGCTGAAATGTAGTGAGACACTGAAAAAGAAGGAAAAGCCATCCAGAGACTAGTAACAATCCATACATAAAATTACACATTTGAAAATTTAAAGATGAGTATGAACTGGTAACGAAATAAGTAAGTCACCTTGAAATAAATCAGAAAAAGCAACAAAAATTTTAAATGAGGCAGGAAAAAGTCCAGCCCTTTTTGGAGGGTAACTGCTACTCTGCTTTTCCTGATCGCATCTGGAGCAGTGACAGAGCCTCCTGACGTTTCTCTCCCCTGAAGTCAGACCACCCCTGGGCTTGCCAGCTGGGCCCGGCTCACTGGGCTCTGTGTTCAAAGTCTTTCCTTTTGCTCTCCCTCAAAGCCCAGTTTTTGTGTCAACTGCTGTTTGCTTTCAAGAAGAATGCATAGATCCGCTTCATAACAAATGCATGCATAGGAATCTTGGCAATTTTAAACATCACATCTGAAAGTGGTGTCTCGGAAAAGCTGTGCAAAGCATCCCCCAGATCCTGGAGGCACCCAGCGGTGCCCATGATCCCCTGCCTGCTCCATGATTTCCCACCTGGGACCTGAAATACAGGGGCAGCCCTATACTCACCATCACGTCCTCCGGGTCCCATGGGCAGTGATGCTCCCCACGAATACTTCTTCTTTAGCTCTAGCTGCTGTGAGCGCTCCAGGGACCTGCGCATCATCGCCTCCAGCCGTTCCTACACAGTTCATGTAAGGCAAGATTAACTACCCAGCCCCACCACACTGTCTGCTGCCTCAGAGCACGGTGTGAGTCACCAAATGGGGCTTTCTGTGCTCAGCATCCAAAACCCAGGCATGTGTGCTCTCTCTGCCACACCAGCGTGTTCTGAGTAGGTGGAGAGTAAACAATGCGGCTAGGCTAGCACTGGCTCTCAACCCCAACACTGCTCGTCCTGTCCCCTCCCCTCTCTGGGGAGAAGCTGCCCTAGGAATAATGCCCAGTAAGCATTAACTCCTTGAGGCCTATCTCAAGCCATTTGCCCTATCCAGAAGGAGAGCTGGAATTCTCCAGAACCAACAGCATCCTTTCTAGTTAAAAGCATAAAACATTTTGGTTTGAGAAAATTTTAATGCAAATATAATTTGAGTTTGGCGGTGATACATGACACTGAGCTATTTTGCAAAGCTGCGTTTTCATCTTAGAACTTCTTAACAAGGAACCAACTGTTTTATATAGTGTGACACTTTTCTGCTATATAGCAATCTGGGGATAATATTGCATATTTCAAATTTTTAAAGAGGCAAGAGTATAGAACCTTCTGGCCACAAAATAAAGCATCCATGCATTCCCAGAGTAACGTAGGCGGAGGGGGCAGGGAGGCAGAACCCAATAATTTTTAATCAGAGAAAAACAACCATTAAACTTAGGCTTCTCTCCTAACAGTATCTGTCAAAAACACTCTCCTGTATTATCCAAATTGTTACTTTCATAAAGTTGTCCTTGGTGCTGCAGTGAAGGTGCTCTGACTCTGTACTCCCCACCACCTCCATGACACTGCAAATACCAACTCCTCTCCCTATCTCCCCTGGAGAAGGCCTGAGCTAGCAGTTATGATTAAACCCTTTAGCCCTCATAAAACCCAACTCCGAGGTGCTCCAGGAACTGGGCTAATCATAGCCTGACTCCAAAACAAAAAGATACAATTGTCTCATGGCTTAAAACACACATACAAGCAAAATTAATTTAGGACAGCATCAACTGAGTAACCACGACTTAAAAGATCAGGAAAAGGCTCCTTTTTGTCACACTTACTAGACACATATAAAGGTCACTTAATAGGTATCTAGATTTCTCTCTTCTGTCTACACCAGAGGGATGAGATGTGGATCTGGCTTCTCCACATCTCAGCCTCCTCTGCATAATTTTTCTCTGAATAGCAGCACTGTGCTAAGAGACTGCCTCTCCAGGGACCTGTGAGCAGAAAGGGGGATTTTTACCTCCTGTAAGTCTTATATTTGCATTAGCTATTAACTGTGTTCTTGTTTTTGGCCTGAGACTCTACAATCATGAGTATGCACGCCCTGGCAGAGTCCAGTCCTCACGACCCTGGCCCATTAAATGATGATGGCCAACTCTGGCAGTCTGCCTGATAAAAGATGGAGCTTGGAGGGAAGAGAACTTCTCTGCCATGTGATGCCTGAAGTACAGCCACTTGAGATGGGGGTTGAATGGTATTTCATTATATGTTTTTAACATAAAGTATTTAACCAATGACATAACCGAAGTGTTGAACCCTTTCATCCCAGAGTGAATTTAATATTGGGTGGGTTACAGTAGACTTCCTGTATGCCAGAAGGACCTCACAAGGTGGTCCCTTCTCTACTCGGGGACCAACGAGAACAAAAAACAGTGAGCTTCACTGAGCCAGCCTGACCACTGATCAGCTATCTGGGGGGCACCCTTGTAAGGGAATGAATGCTCAATGAAAGCCAAACCTACCCCTGGACTTTTCAGTGGCCTCTAGAAAACTACCCCTGCCATCCATCCCCAGTCCACTGAGCTGCTCCAAATCTCACCACTGGAGATCAATTCCTTCAGACCTTGAGGAGGCTGATGAGAACACAGCCGTCCCTGAGAGAAAGACACACTCACTTTGCATCACCCACTTTTGGAGAGATGATGAGACATAGATGATAACCAAGCTCGAAGAGAAGAGGATTTATGGAATCCCAAAAAGTCAGAATGGGGTAATTCACACATGTGGAAAATAAAACTTGTCCAGTGCTTATTAAGATTAGTCCTGTACAGGTCAGTATTGCCTCATGTTTGTGTGTACCTTTCTGTTCCTTCAAATGATGAAATCGAAAGAATTCAAAGCCCACCTCTGCCTGGCACTTTTTATCCCTGTGACCTTGAGCTAATCATTTCAGTTCTGGGCTTCAGTTTCCTTGCCTATAAAATGGGGATAAGCCTACCTACATCCCCAGATCACCCTAAGTCTGGGAATAATGGCAAGTATGCAGTAAGTCCTTAACCAAAGCTAAGTGAATCTGAATTTAAAGAGGAAGATTCTTATCAGGACCATTTAGAGCAATAGTTCTCAAATCTGAGAGCTCAGCAGGAGAATCCCCTAGAGGGCTTGTTAAAGCCCTGGGGTTTATCTCCAGGGTTTCTGAGTCAATAGATCTGGGATAGAGCCTGCTGAGAATCTGCATTTCTAACAAGTTCCCAGGTGCTGCTGGTCATGGGACCCCCCAAATGACAGCCACTGCTTAGAGGAGAGGCTGAGCTTGAGAAAGTGAGCATGAGAAAGTTCCATCACATTAGAAAAACAGTATTAATAAGTATCAGAACTGCATACTGCAATTCCTGCCAAGTTCTGGTTTTCCTGAGTATCATCCGATGATCAACAGAGGATGGGGAAAGGGCAAGGCAAATCCTTGTCACTAGAATCTCCTCTATTAGGTAGGGCCTAGAGGAAGGAAGGAAGAAAAGGAGGAGGCCTCACAATTGACACCTTGAGCTCTGGCTCTAGATCTCTGGATGAATTTGGAGAATCACAACCGAGGTGACTCTGCTGAACTGGCTGAGCAGTATTAAAGGTTGCCAGCAGGGCACATTCCAGACAGTGTTACTCAGACAGCAGTCTCTGGAAGGAATGGGTGGTAGGGGGTGGCTGTGCCTCTTCAACTGCCATTACATGTGTTCTTTTTTCTTTTTTTTTTGAGATAGTGTCTCGCTTTGCCACCCAGGCGGGAGTGCAGTAGTGTGATATTGGCTTACTGCAATCTCTACCTCCTGGGTTCAAGCAATTCTCTCACCTCAGTCTCCCAAGTAGCTGGGATTACAGGTGTGCGACACCACACCTGGCTAATTTTTGTATTTCTACTAGAGACAGGGTTTCGCCATGTTGGCCAGGCTGGTCTCAAACTCCTGACCTCAGGTGATCCACCTGTCTCAGCCTCCCAAAGTGCTGGGATTACAGGCGTGAGCCACCACGCCCAGCCCATTACATGTGTTCTGGGGATGACACTGCAGGGGCACGCTCCCAATGGTCCTCAGCAGGGATGTGTGCGGGGGAGGGGAAGAGGTCTTTTCTCTCTACAGACAGATGTCTACATCTGGCCAGGAGGCCATATGGCAGCATGGCACCTTGCCAGACAATGCCTTCTCTGAGCAGCCAGGTCTCAGTTGAGTGAAGTTTTTATTTAGGTGAGTTCAGAATTTTTTTGTTTTATATCCAGCCCTGTGGATTTTGTTAGATATCAAGCAGTAAGAGTAGAAGGTCTGATGTATCCAAATAACGTAAAGAGATGAAGCTATTCTTTGAAAGAGGTGTGGGTCATGCCTGTAATCCCAGCACTCTGGGAGGCTGAGTCAGGTAGATTGCTTGAGTTCTGGAATTTGAGACCAGCCTGGGCAACACAGCAAAATCCTGTTTCTACTGAAAGTACAAAGAAATAGCTGGGTGCTATGGCATGCACCTGTGGTCCCAACTACTCTGAAGGCTGAGGTAGGAAGATTGCTTGAGCCCTGGTGGGAGAGGTTATAGTGAGCTGAGATTGCACCACTGCACTCCAGCCTGGGTGACAGAGCAAGACCCTGTCTCAAATTTAAAAAAAAAAAAAAAAGGCCTTTCCCTTATCTGTTTAACATAAAGAGGAACATGGAGTTGGCTTTTCCAATTCCCATTTTCTAGGGTCACTGGTCAGGAAGCTATACTCTCCTGAGTAGAGAATGAGTGGGCATACTGTGTTGTCAGCCCTAACTCGGGTGACAGGAACTTGTTCTGATAGCTCAGCTCCTGGGAGCTGTGTGGCACGGGAAGGTTGTAAGAACCCACCTTAAGGAGTAGGTGGCCTCCCACAAGAGAATGAGTTTAGGGTCAGGGTGTCAAGTGGATAGCAGAACCACCCCCACCCCCTCCCTGGGACAGGCCTGACTAGCTTCTACCCCTGCCAACTCTTGACACCTCTGAGAGTCAGGCCATTGGTGGCACCCAATTGTGCCCTGGCAACAGACATGAGGGGTTATCAAGAGTGACATCATGGCAACCATAGGGATATAGAGCCAGGGCAGGGCTGAGGTGGGGTCAACAGGCCTCTCATGAGCTCCTAAGTATCAGACCCAGAGAGGTAGAATCTGGTAGGCAACACAAACACTTTCCAACAGGCTAGAGAAGTAAAATGGCCTGCATAGGATGAATGATCTTCCTGCAGAGGCTTTTCTCTGGCTGACAGAGACAGAACATGAGAAAAAAAGACTTCAATCTGACACTGAGAAGAGAATGGAGAACGTCCACAGCCAGGCACCAAGCAGGTTGCAATCGTGCCAAAGCTCCCCTCAAACCATGGGGGACAATGCAGAGGGTTTCCTTTGAAGATAGTCTTCTGTAATGCAGGCCTATCCCTTCTCCCTAAACGTCACCCCTGAGAATGCAAAACAGGCCTCTGTACCAGCAGAGCACCGACACTGATGTAGCTAACAAGCCAGCCTGTGTGTGGCAAGTCCCTAAGCTACACCTGGGTCCCCTGGGGTCCTGAGGGCAGGAGCAGGTGGCAGAGGGAGGCTTCTGTTTTCTTGGGTTGCCGCACAACCACAGGAGGCCCAGCCCTCAGCCCTGCCCTGCTGTGCCAGGGAGAAGAGGGAACCAAGCTCAGCTTGGGCTGACAAGGGTCAGTCGTGCAGCCTCCTGCCTCCCCCCCACCACATCAGGGGTGCAAGGAAGCACATAAATAGAAAATTACCCAGAAGGGAAACCACAAAAGATTCAGCTGCATCAGAACCAACATATGGCATAACACTCCCTCACCTACAGAAGGGGGAGTTGGACTACTTAATTTAACATGCCTCCAGCACTAAGGTTCTATAGAGAAAAATTATAAACAGAAATTGCCTCAAAAGCAGCCCCTAGTGACACTGCATATGTCAGAGCACGGGAAGTGTCTTATGTGACTTCACAGTGCCCCTTCCTGGAAGCAGCAGTGACAAGCTTTCAAAATGGGGAGATCATGGTGGAAGAGGACAAGCTCTAAGTCATTAAGGAATGGAGGATGGGAAGAAAATGGGCGAGTCCAGTGACTTGACAAATACACAAGTTAGCAAAGGAGAAATCTGTCCGAAGTTACCAAAACAGCCTATTACACTGTGGCTTTTTCCCATTTACTGACTCTGTTTCATAACCTTTTGTGGGCAGCACCCTCTTGACCTTGCTTTAGCCAAGCTCGGCAGAAGTAACGGAACAGAATGTAACATTCCTGAATGATTACTTTGTGCTAGGTGCTTTGCTGGGCACTTCTACAAAAGTCGCCTCTTTTAATTCCCACAACTACCTCTATTTTGGGCTAAGGAGACAGAGTTAGAGGGGTATGTGACTTGCCCCTGGCTACTAGCTGCTCAGTGGTAGAGCTGGCATTTGAACTGGGAGCAGATGAAGGCACAGCAATCAGACTGTAGCCAGCAACGGTAGACCATGGCTAAAACACTGGCTTAGACCTCATTTCCTAAAAGGAGAAATCATAAAAGGGTGCTTCTTGGGCAAAGATGGGTCTAACTGTGTGTGTGTTCTTTAAAAAAAAAAAAAAAGGAAGGGGTAAATATATATAGTGATAAACAACTGTTCAGAGATTTTAAAAAATACTGAATTTGTACAAACATCTTTATATCCTATAGTGTTGGAGATTAACAAACCTCTATACTGTTCACACTAAAAGATGAATCATTATACCTTATGAATAAAAAATTATCATCAACTGACATAAGGTTTTTATTATATCCTTAAAATATAATTGTTAAGAAAATCTATAATCTGAATATGCTTTCTAAATATATTTTCAAAATTTAGTAATCAAGGACTCAGGGTTAATCACATGCCATTTCTTTTTAAAAAGGTAACTGGAAAGAAAGGGCAATTAAAGGAAAGAACTACATTAAAGTTTAAATACACTAGCATCTTGGTATTTGAGGGTAGACTAATTTGTCAGTAGCAACTGACAGGATCACACTGTTCTCAACCTCACAACTCTTGTTGTGGCCTTGTGTCTGCCCTGGAGGCATTAACCCTCAGATTCACATCACCCAGTTCCTATCCACAATCGCCTCTGATTTTTTCCCCCATCTACTAGACCACCCAGGGACCCTTTGAGTCTTAATTTAGAGTCGGAAAAGGTTATGAGTAGAAGAGTCATTGGAGACTGCCAAATCCAACCCTCTCACTTCACAGAGAAGCGAGAGGCCAACCAGTTTGTCCAAGATCACAGACCAAATTAATACCTGAGTAGAATGGACAAGTCTCTGCGGTTCTATGTTGGTGCTGCTTCCACTGTTTCATGTCATGCTGCTGAAAGAAGGCATGGGAGCCACACCAAGGAAAAGCTGCATGGCAGGTCTCTCGTACCTCAGAGCTGGGCACGATGCCCAGGCACTCTGAGCGCCCTGCTGAGGGGACTGGAAGGTGGTAGGTGGTGCTCCTGGGCCTTACCTCCTCCTCCCGGAGCTTCTGTTTCCTTTTCTCTTCCACAGCAGCCCTCTTCTGATCCTCCCGCTGCCGCTGCTCTTCCAGTTTTCGCCATCGCTCCTCAATTTGCTTTTCGTACTGGAGCTTGGCTCTTTTCTGTTTCTCCAGGATTTGTTGTTCTCGAGCAGCTGGGGAAGGAAAGTAGAAGAGAGGTGTCATTACCAGAGCACTCCATGCAGTATGGATTAAGACCAAAAACACAGAAGCTAGGGCGGAGACCTAAAAAGAGCCTGGTAGGATCCTAGGATGCAATGATTGAGACAAAGGGTTCTGGTACCATGGCCACTAGCTGGATAACCCTGAGCATGTTAACTAGATCATCTCTGCCTTGGTTTCCTCCTTTACAATGTGGGGACAGTCATGTTTGCCACATCACAGTGTTGTGAAGATCAAACAAGATGATGCCCATGAAGTACACGATAAGTGCCTCCACACATGGGAGCTATGAGTATGACTGCCATCAAGTCAAATTTGTGCACAATGGCTAAACCGTATGCTAGGTTAAGCAATGATGCTTATAAGGGTATATTCATTCGAAAGCAAGTTAACTGTGTGTGCACCATGCATCAGATACTGAGCTAGGTCAGAGAGTAAAACACATTAATAAAATTTGCCTTACCCTCAAGACAATTCCTAAGGGGCCCTTAATTCCACCTAGCCAAGGCAGGAAAGAGTTCCCTGAGGGAGGCAATGCTTGTACCGACCAGCAGGAGGCAGTCAAGGAGAGAAGAATCTGAAAGCTCCTCATTTGTCTCAATGCAATGGGGAAACACGATCTCCCTCCCTCAGCATCCTGTGCAGAACACTCTGTACTAATCTGTCTACAGCCTGCAAGAGGCGAAACAGCCGTTCTCAACCAGGGCTCCCTGTCCTAAAATATACAATGGCTCAGGTGCTGATTTTCTCAGTTCTCTTGAAGATGGCTCTTTTAGATTCCCAAGAGAGAACCTGAGGGAGTATACACAGTGGACACTGGAAGGTGTCAGGACTTCCTTAGGTCAGGGGCAGTGATTGTTTCGCTTTCTTCAATGTCATATCTGTAGCCCCTAGCATAGTGCCTAGAACACAGCAGAGGTTCAATGTTTGCTGAGTGAACTGTTCTGAGAATTACCTATTTATGAACATGCCATTTGCAGTGTAGGTTCATCCCTGATTCTTCATGTTCATCCAGCAATTGTCCTAGTTCTCTTCCCATTCATTCACATATTTGTAAGAATCTTCAGAAAAGACACCACCGTATCTCCACTCCCTTGGACCAAAACAGCCAAAGTGCATAACTTACCCAGACATTTTTCTCTTTCTTCCCGTCTTTCTTTAGCCAATCTCTGCCTCTCATCAGATTTCAAAAATCCCTCCATGCCTACAAAGGAGAAAACTAGATGATGTTTCAGTTCTTCACTCTTTCCCTATTTGCTGAGTACCTGGGGCAACTGGGCACGCACCCGAGTCTAAGTGCATGCACACATCATCCATCCCCATCGCTTCAACCAAAGGAGGTCCAATCTGTCACTCTCCATGACACACACAGCCGAGGGGCAGCAGCTACCACTTTCACATTCACCTGCCAAGCTGTCCTGTAGCTGTGCCAACATCAGCCCCAGAGGACAAAGCCCCTTCCCTAATCCTTTGCCCCCAGGCAGAAAAGGGGTCAGAAAGTACAGTAAGTGACAGAGGGGCCTGGCAGTGTGCAGAGAAGCCCACTAGGCTTAGTCTAGTCAGGCTCCCAGGCCTGAAGCAGGACCTGGGGGAGAGAAGCAGCACAAAAATGGACAAAATTTTGAATATTGCTCATTACACAGACACTGAACATTTTACTTTTTTTTTTTTTTTTTTTTTTTTTTTGAGACGGGGTGTCGGTCTTTTGCCCAGGCTGGAATGCAGTGGTGTTACCTTGGCGCACTGCAAACAATGCCGCCCCGGTTCAAGTGATTGTCCTGCCTCAGCCTCCCGTATAGCTGGGACTACAGGTGTGCGCCACCACGCCTGGCTAATTTTTGTATTGTTTTTAGTAGAGATGGGGTTTTGCCATGTTGGCCAGGCTGGTCTCAAACTCCTGAACTCAGGTGATCTGCCCACCTTGGTCTCCCAAAGTGCTGGGATTACAGGCGTGAGCCACCACGCCTGGCCTACTTTCTGAAAGGAGCCAACATATGAAAGACAACATTCAAGTTCAATTTTGGTTCTGCCAAGTTTGTGCCAATGTCAATCTTAGTATCTTAGAATCATCCAAATATTTACAACAAATAAGACGGAACAAATGACAACTTCCCCTGAAACGTCTGGGAAATATCCCCAGAGCTTTTCATCTCCAACCAACTCCTGCAGGACCCTAAAGGGCTTTCTAAATCAAAGATTAAATGGATCTTCATGGTCATGTTAGGATTAGAAATAATTTACTGCACTCTGTTCCTGAGTATTATCTATATAATATTTAAGCACACCATTCTGGAGAAATCAGCTTTAATGTTAATATAACCGGGTTCACTTCCCCAGCATCTGTGCCTTCCTCTCTAAGAGCATCACAAGCTGGCACCATAGTGTGCCTTGCTGCCACAGCAACCTGTGCTTCTTCCAAGGAAGTTCCTGCTGCTGTCCAGGAGAGAGGCCTGAAGGCCTGGCCCACAGTGGAGGGAGTGGGAATGAGGAAGGGGGATGGCGTGACAAACACTGGATTGTCAGGATTCCTCCTGTACATTTGGTTTTTCAGCCTAGATTATACATCAGGGATATTAAAATAAGATAAGTACTAGAAAAACCCAAGTGCCATTCTCCATTTTGTTTTTAGTCATCTCTTAATCATTATGACACTATCAACAATATAAACGTCATCAGGGATTTAAAGGCCAACTCCTCAGCTCATTCCAGCCACTCCCCAATCTGACTCCAAACTCTTTTCCCAAGTTGACCTCAGCACTGCCCTTTCTCCCATGCACCTTCTGGCTCATGCCCCCCTTATTCTACCCTGCTCCACCTGTTTAAACCCTGTCCATCTTCAAGACCCCCTTGGTCCCCCAGCCCCGTGATGCTCTGTGCTCCCATATGGTTTGAGAACTCTGATTCTGCTTTCCCGTAGAGCTCTCTCTCTCTCTCTCTGTAACTCAGTCTCCCCTGGTGTGTTCCAGAGCCATGTGTGGCTGATGGAACTCTAGGTTTGTACAGCTCCGGCCACTGTTCCTTACATAGTGGCCCCAAGGTGTGCACACACTGCTCAGAGGCAGGTGTGAAGTTAGTGAAATGGGAACAGGCATAGAAAATCAGGTTTCTCTTTTCTCTAAACACAGTCAGGTTCCAGTCTCTACCTCAAGAGTCTGATTAATAAGAATTAGTTCTGTGTGAAAAGCTACAAAGAAAAGCCTAGGATGCCTGGACAGATGCTCCCATCGGCACCTACACAAGCTCACCCACCCAGGCAGGGCCTAAACCTAGCTTTGTACTGCCCATGCTGCCCTTTAGGTGTTCATGGGCCTGTTCCGTATCTAAGTTAAGCCTGAAAATGGCTGAAAGCGCTCTTCAAACAGAGGGAAAAAAGAAAAACAGAAGAAAAAGGGCCAAACACACTTGAAACTGTCCACTTTACCTTGAGGCTTTACAGAAGCTGCTAGTTCCACAGACATGCATGATTTTAGGCTGCCCTCTCATGGACACACATGAGAGTCACACCTTGAATCATCTTCCAGAAATTCTTTATTACATGCTCACAGTCATCATCACCAGCATCATCATCATAAGCAGTAATAATTGAGCAGTTACCAAGGACAAAGTGCACTGCTCAGATTTTCTCAGCCCAACCCCTCTATGATGACAGAGGCGCTGTAACAATCCATCTTACAGGTATAGAATCAGAAGCACTTGAAGCTAGATTCCAATGCAAGAACCTGACTTCAGGACCCACTTTAAAAAACATTAAAAATATATATTTTCTCTAATCTCTCACATCTGGATGAAAGGGCCCACATTCTTAGTCACCGCTTTTCTGTGCTGCTTCCCCAGCACAGGAAGAAATGTAACACCTTGATCTCAGTGCTGTGACCCAGTGATGCATACAGGGAACAAATCTTAACCTGGCCCCAAGAATGAGTCTGCAAATCTAAAGAGAAGTTGAGTGTGACTCATTAGAGAAGTACAAAGCAAGCAGTACCATGAGCCAAGCGCTGGCCCAGCTGGGCACAGATGTGGCCACTGTACAGGCAGGCTAATTAGCAGCTTCCTCCTCACACTAGTGGTTTGAAAATGTTTGCTCAGCAATGTTTTAGTGCTGATGCTGGGTGGGGAAGGGGTTACAGAGGACCCTAGGGGCAGCTGTAGGCCTCTCCTTGCTCCTGCCACAATGCAGAGCTGTCTCTTTCTTTTTTAAATTCAGCTTTGCCCCACTGAAAGGGGTGGAGTGACTCAAACAGCCCAACATGGGTGATGTGGAATCTCTGTGTTGTCTATTTGGCAGCCATAAGCTATATACATGGCTATTTAAATTTCAGATCAAAATTTAGTACAGTTACAGTTCATTCAGTTCTATAGTCTCAATGGACATACTTCGCCACTGAATATATTGCCACATGTGGCTGGCGGTTACCACCCTGCAGTGAGAAGCCTGGCAGCTCCCTCCTGTGATTCTCTCTGCACATCTAGCTGCTCTGGGACACATGTGGATAAGGAGGTCTGAGTTCAGTCAGGATTGAGCTTTACTGGACGAGTAAGGCTTCTTCCACACAGCACCTGCTTCGTCTGCTTAATTGTTGAGCAAACATTTTGAGAATATTCATTCCAAGAGGAGCCAAAAAACTCATCTCCAGCTTCCACCTTCTGACTCTAGATGTCTCTCCCAAAGGCTGTCGAAAAGCCCTTTTGCTCGTTCTGAGGTAAGGAGGGCTGGAGCACAAACCATGGCCTCTAACAAACCAGTTACTACCGAAATACAGCCAGATTTAAACCAGAGGAACTGAGGTAGATTATTGTGAACACTAACACCAGGAGATGCCCTCTTAAGACACAGTGTATCCAAGAAGTAATGCTTGATATGGTTTGGCTCTGTGTCCCACCCAAATCTCATCTTGACTTGTACCCCCATAATTCCCAGGTGTTGTGGGAGGGACCTGGTGGGAGATGATTTGAATCATGGGGGCAGTTTCCCCCACACTGTTCTCATGGTAGTGAATAAGTCTCATGAGATCTGATGGTTTTATTAGGGGTTTTCACTTTTGCATCCTCCTCATTTTCTCATGCCACCACCACGTAAGAAATGCCCTTAGCCTCCTGCCATGATTCTGAGGCCTCCTCAGCCACATCGAACTGTAAGTCCAATGAAACCTCCTTTTCCTCCCAGTCTCAAATATGTCTTTATCAGCAGCATGAAAATCACTAATACAGTGCTGAATTCAGTTCCAAAAGGAAGTCTTTATGTATGGCCTGAAATCCTAAAATGTCCAGCTTTCCTATCCATTCAATCCCTTGTCCATGTACCCTATTTGTATACATTTATCATCATCTCTTTTTTATTTTTTTGAGACAGGATCTCACTCTGTTGCCCAAACTGAAGTGCAATAGCATAATTACGGCTCACTGCAGCCTCCAACTCCTGTGCTCAAGTGATCCTCCCACCTCAGCCTCCCATGTAGCTGGGACCACAGGTATGTGCCACAATGCCTGGCTAATTTTTAAATTTTTCAGTAGAGACAAGGTTTCCCTATGTTGTCCAGGCTGATGTTGGAACTCCCAGGCTAAAGCAATCCTCCTGCCTCAGTCTCCTACAGTGCTGAGATTACAGGCATGAGCCACAGTCTATGGCCATCTCTTGCTTTTTTTTTTAAAACCAGGGACCTAATTTTACCTTTAAACTCCATGAGAACTGACAGAGAACAGATCCATGCCTGCATGCTTGCCAGGGGCTGAGAGGGTAGGGGTGGGAGGGAAGTGGATGTCTGTAAAAGGCATAATGAAATATACTCTATCTTGATTGTATCAGTGGTAACATCTTGGTTGTGATACTGTTCTACAGTTTTGTAAGATATTACCATTGGGGGAAACCCAGTAAAGGGTACATGGGCTCTCTCTGTAATTTTTTTTTTTTGAGACAGGGTTTTACTCAGTCACCCAGGCTGGAGTTCAGTGGCACAATCAGCTCACTGCAGCCTCGAACTCCTGGGTCCAAGTGATCCTTTCACCTCGGCCTCCCAAGTAGCTGGGACTACAGGCGTGTGCCACCACGCTTGGCTATTTTTTTTTCTTTTTCTTTTTGAGATGGAGTCTCGCTCTGTCACTCAGGCTGGAGTACACTGGAGCAATCCTGGCTCACTGCAACCTCCGCTTCCCGGGTTCAAGCGATTCTCCTGCCTCAGCCTCCTGAGTAGCTGGGACTACAGGCGTGCGCCACCACGCCTGGCTAACTTTTGTATTTTTAGTAGAGACGGGATTTCACCATATTGATCAGGTCGGTCTCGAACTCCTGACCTCGTGATCCGCCCACCTCAGCCTCCCAAAGTGCTGGGATTACACGTATGAGCTACCGTGCCTGGCCTTGGCTATTGTTTTCTTATTTATTTATTTATAGAGATGCAGTTTCACTATGTTGCCTACCCTAGGCTATTTTTTTCTTATTGATTGATTGATTGAGATGCAGTCTCACTATGTTACCCAGGCTGATCTTGAATTCATGGCCTCAAGTGATCCTCCTGCCTCAGTCTCCCAAAACGTTGGGATTATAGGCAGGAACCTCTGCACCCAGCCTGTAATATTTCTTATAACTGCATGTGGATTGACAATGACCTCAAAATAGAACAGTTCAATTTTTTTTTTTTAAAAAACCTGGCCCAAATGTGAAACCCTGGGAAGAACCTAAAGGGGATACTCTCAGAGGTACCCTACCCAGGAGAAGGACAAGGAGCACCCATGTCAGAGCCACCGCTTCCCCACTGTTGATTTAATAATGCTTCCCAAGACAACAGCATTCAGGTAAACTTGCAACTCCGAAACAGAGGCCTTTTCCTGGACAATTAATTCCTACAGAAAAACTGGAATAAAACAGGGATACTGAGCAGCCAAAGAATTACTTTACATTAACAGAAAAGCATAAAATCTCATACTTGACTGGGATCCTATTATCCTTGAGCTGCAGGAACACATTTTTAAAAACTAATTTTAAAACAAATTTTATTAGCTTGAAGTACTCTCCTACTAGAATATTAATGACCTGATATTAGTCAATTATTCATGGTACTGGTAAGAACCATTATCAAAATACAACGTTTCAAAGGGAAGCCAGTTGTGTTTGACTTTGAAAAATTAATCGCATTAAGTGAATTTTAAAATAACCTTTCCAATTACACTCACATTTGTGCAACTGCAATGTCCAGAAAAAAGCGAAGGAGGAACAAAGAGCTCATCCAATAGGAAATACAATGAAGGGTCCTCACCTTCTCTGGGGAGCCATCTCTGATCCCTTCAAGGGGTTGTCAGGCATCCTCTGCTCTGTGGACTCACAGGCACTGTTTTCCTAAGTGGTCACTCTTGGTTGCACTGAGATGATCTGTTTAAGCACGTGGCGACCACTACTTCTCCACTTTGGCTATACAATGGAATCACCTGGAGAGCTTTAAAAAATATAGATGCCTAGGTCTCCCTTCAGATTCTGATCTGGTCAGTCTTAGGTGTGGTCTAGGCATTGTTGCTTTAAAAACTCCGCATGTGATTCTAATGTGCATCCAGGCCTAACAACTGTCCTAGCCCACTGCTCCCCACACTTGAGCATGCATCATAACCACCTGGAAGGCTTGTGAAAATGGACTGCTGGACATCACCTCCAGAGGTTCTGATGGAGTAAGTCTGGGGTGAGCAAAAGAACCTGCTTTTCTAACGAGCTTCCAGGTGAGGCTGACACTACTTACTGGACTACGGCTCACACCTTGAGAACCAGTGTTCTAGACTATGGTGGTTCTACAGGGCAGGGGCCTCCCTGTGGCTACTCTCTATATGACAGAGCTCAGCAGAGTGGGCCCCAAAACACTGCAGAAGAAATGACTGATCACCTGCCACATTCTCCCACAGTGTTTACCTTTGCTAAGATTGTTACTGCCCCACATGCTATTGCTAGGTGTGTGTGTGTGTGTGTGTGTGTGTGTGTGCGTGTGTGTGTATGTAGGCAGAGGGCAGGGGCAGGGACGGGGGGACTAGGTCTTGCTATGTTGCCCCTGGTTATTTTTAATTCCTGGCCTCAAGCCAATCTTCCTGCCCCAGCTTATCCAGTCCCTGGAATGACAGGTGTGCACCACCCTGCCAGGCTTTGAGTCTTTTGTTTGACCCTTGTCCTCTAAGCTCTTGTTTTATTTCTGGGAGGGACTGAAGATTGGGAGGGACTCAAAAAGTTGCTGAATGAAAGGGCAATGAATATTATGTCCCACTGATGGAAACCTCCCCATTTGTAGACTATTTTAACCTCATACCAGAAGTGTCTATAAAAACAACCAACATTTTAAAGCATCTTTGTACCCATTATCCTACTAGAGTTGTGGAAAGAAAGAAAGGTGCTCCCTGAGCTGCTCCCCAGAGACCCCCACCCCCACAGATTAACCTTTCTTTTGAATTCCATCAGTGCTCTGATTCTCACAGACCTTTTCCCTCTTTACTTCACATGGGGGTCCTTCCCTCTCTCATGCACCGTCCTCAGGCTCAGGAAACTCTACCCTCCCATGCCCTCTCTCACCAATCAATTTCCTCTGGAAACACCCTCACAGACACACTCAAAAATAATGCTTTAGCAATTCTCTAGGTATTTCCCAATCGAGTCAAGTTGGCACTAAAAACTAACCATCACAATGGATAAATATAATATGGTATTATACATCCATACAATGAAATACTGTTCAACCACAAAAAAGGAATGAAGGGGATGGGAGACATTGTGAAGGACTACTAATGGGTTCAAGATTTCTTTTGGGAGTGATGAAAATGTGATGGTATTTTAGGCAGTGGTGACAGTTTCACAACATTGTGAATGTACTAAATGCCACTGGATTACACTTCAAAATGATTAATGTTATTGTTAGTAAATTATATTGCAGTAAAAAGATTTGTAGTGCTCCCCGCTCCCCCCCCAAAAAAGCAAAATATAAAAAACCACATCAAGGAGTGTTCCACAACAAGGCTTAAAAACCCAGAGCGTAATCTTATCTGTGACCTTCTCTGAAATCTCCTAGGTTACCTGTTTTTTCTTTTCCTCCCCAAAATCCAGATGCTATAACTGGTTCCAAATGCAAATGTGTGTGATACATTTCAGTATGTAAAAATAATATATATTTCTATAAAGTGTATTTGTCATACAATCCCAATAGCTTTGTCATTAATTATAGTTTGTAAAACTGAGTAGCAAAAATAAATGTGGGCAAGTTGGAAAAAAATGAGTGTTTATTTTTTAAAGGAGATGAAAAAGACTGCCAATAAATGATAAATGTGTTGTGATAAACTACTGCTGCAATGGTTACATGAAATGTGTGGGAAGAACTTCCCATATAATAAAGGCTCATTAAATGTTACTGGCCATTATGTTTAGGGGGGTTATTTTCTAGATTAAAGAATTGGAGACTTCAAAACGTCAAGTAACCCAACCAATGTCCTATTAAGTGGTAGGAGTCTAATGAGCTCTCGGACTTTTAATCCAGTGTGATTTCTTCTGGACTCTGCTGCTCTCCTGGGAGAGGGGAGGTGGGGTCAGATTCAGATCAGTGAAAGGCAGGAGTTGGAAATTCCAGCCAAAGGTAATGATGTATGCAAAAATATGCTAGAAAATAATAAAGCCTGAAATCCAATTGAACTTTTCAATCTTGCAAGTGGAAACTGAAAATTAACTGACAGAATCTAGAACCTTTTTCATCATTGCATGAGGGTATATTGTTTTTGTTCAGAAAGCATCATATACTCCTGCCTCATATTTTTCACTTAAAACCTCAAAACCAATTGCAATCCTATAAGGTCACTAAACCTTCCATTTACATTTCTTTCAGTGTAGGGCTAAATCTCAATTTCCTCCATACCTCAGGATGACTGCTTTAATGAAAGAGACTTTTGATGAAAACCAACAGCAAAATTGCCTAGCAACCTAATTTTTCTTCAAAATGAAATTCATACCCATTAAAGGCACTCTGAGAACATCAACAAATCAACCCTTAACAGTGTTAAAATGAGGCCCGGTGCGGTGGCTCACTCCTGTAATCCCAGTACTTTGGGAAGATGAGGTGGGAGGATCACCTGAAGTCAAGAGTTCGAGACCAGTCTGGCCAACACGGTGAAACCTCATCTCTTCAAAAAATACAAAAAATTAGCTGGGCGTGGTGGCATGTGCCTGTAGTCCCTGCTACTTGGGAGGCTGAGGCAGGAGAATCACCTGAACCTGGGAAGTGGAGGTTGCAGTGAGCCAAGATCTCACCACTGCACTTCAGCCTGGGTGACAGAGTGAGACTCCATCTCAAAAAAAAAAAAAACAACAACAAAGAAACAAAACAGTGTTAAAATGAAGGCTTAATCATACCAGCATACAATGTACAAAAAAGAAAACCTTAAAAAGTCAATTTAATGTATAATTGGCACTTTCAAAATCCCAAATCATGAAATTTCAGGTGAAAGAGCTCTGAGGCCCTATTCAACCAGAGATGAGATTGCTCCACCTCTCCCTCCACAAGGAAGAGAACTCTGTCTTTATGTTCTTGGCTTTCTCCATTCTACTCACCCAATTGGGATCAGTTCTTGGGCTTTCATTATACAGATGGAGAATGTATGTGGGTAGAGTTCCTGGACTGTGAGAAGTGAATCACTTTTCATTAATCGACACTGGAAAGGAGGGGAAAATGCTGCATGGGGGTGGGAGATGGCGGCAGAGGGACTAGGAAGTCATGAGCCATGTTCGGCTGCTTCTGGGGAGAGTTCTGGCTAGGAATTGAGTGAGGGAAGGGTTTTGTGTGACTCTTGGAAGATACAGTGTGTGGAAGTGTCAGTGTGTGTGCACACAATAATGGGGTCAGAGGACTACGCAAAAAGCTGCACATTAGGAATTCATCTTTTCACACTTTTCTAGTCTCCAGTAAATGTATAAACTGCTTTTAATCCCTTTTGACTACTGAATTCTATTTCTTTGGCTATTACCCCAAGTTCTGGTATTTATTTGGGATATTTATTCTGGAAACAAATGCCTACGCAGAAACTAACCTTAGGGGAATCATACGGTTACGAAGACCTATCAGTGGCCATTTATTCCATTTTCTATCTCTGACAAGAGTAGAATCAGGTGGTTTCAATTTAAATTTGTCTCTCAGGAAGATGCCATTTCTTGCAACAGCTTAATAAGGGGGGTTCTTCTAATCCAGTGATTCTCAAGCTTTAGTGTGCATCAGAACCCATTAGAGGGCTTATTAAAAACTGATTGTTGGGCTCTACCCCCAGAATTTCTGAGTTAGTAGGTCTGGGATGGGGCCTGAGAATTTGTATTTCTAATAAATTCCCAGGTGATGCTGATGCTGCTAGTCTAGGGACCACACTCTGACAATGAGTGATCTAATCCACTTCCTACCTGCTATAATTTCCTAAACTGGCTTAAATTTTCTCTTAAATGGTGGTAAAAAGTCACCATTATCACCTAATTCATTCCTTCCAATGTGCCCCTTTCAAAGATGTCATGATTTATACTTTTGAATGAGGAAAGCCTAGAACTAGGATTTAAATTCAATAACCACTGACTACTGGGATAAAGGTATAGATATCCAGGTATAAAAATACATTTAAAAAACTGTATACAGGTCAGGCAGAGTGGCTCACACCTGTAATCCCAGCACTTTGGGAGGCTGAGACGGGCAGATCACCCGAGGTCAGGAGTTTGAGACCAGCCTGACCAACATGGTGAAACCCCGTCTCTACCAAAAATACAAAAATCAGCCAGGCCTGGTGGTGTGCGCCTGTAATCCCAGCTACTCGAGAGGCTGAGGCAGGAGAATCGCTTGAACCCAGGAGGTGGAGGTTGCATGAGCTGAGATCACACCACTGCACTCCAGCCTGGGCAACAAGAGCAAAACTTCGTCTAAAAAAAACAATTTGTATACAGATGCCAAAAAGTCCTTGAAAAGAAAGAAGTGGAGAAATAGGGAACTACTTCAAGACTATACATGAATCTATGCTATTATTAGATTTTTCTAAAATACGCCCACTAAATTCCCATAGGTTTCCTTTTAAAAGAACTAAGTGAATTCTGAATTACATTTTCCAGAAAAATGCAGACATATAACAGTATTACTAAACAACTCAAATGATTCCTAAATGATTTTCTTAAATCATAATCTCACAGCAAAGAGAACGACCATTTTCCCCGCCAAATGTAGAAGTGGGTGAAGCCCAAACAATAGAAAATGCATAGCACTTTGACGTCAAGGTCAAATAATAATGAGAATGGATCCCCACCTACGCCCAACTCCAAAACCTGGCATTTAATTGTCACCATTCTGCCACAAAATCCTCTACACAAGGTTATTGGAAGAAGGTACAACAGGAAAGTTCTAGCCAGCGCAGTGGCTCACGCCTGTAATCCCAGCACTTTCGGAGGCCGAGGTGGGCCGATCACCTGAGGTCCGGAGTTTGAGACCAGTCTGGGCAACACGGCAAAACCCCGTCTCTACTAAAAATATACAAATTAGCCAGGTATGGTGGCACATGCCTGTAGTCCCAGCTACTTAGGAGGCTGAGGCATGAGAATTGCTTGAACCTGGGAGGTGGAGGTTGCAGTGAGCAGAAGTTGCACCACTGCACTCCAGCCTGGGTGACAGAGCGAGAATCAGTCTTAAAAAAAATGCTGGGTGCAGTAGCTCACACCTGTAATCCTAGCACTTTGGGAGGCTGAGGCAGGCGGATCACCTGAGGTCAGGAGTTCGAGACCAGCCTGGCCAACACGGTGAAACCCCGTCTCTACTAAAAACACAAAAATTAGCTGGGCGTGGTGGCGCATGCCTGTAGTCTCAGCTACTCAGAAGGCCAAGGCAGGGGAATCACTTGAACCTGGGAGGCGGAGGTTGCAGTGAGCTAAGATCACACCACTGTACTCCAGCCTGGGCAACAGAGTGAGGCTTGGTCTAAAAAATAAAAACAAAAACAAACAAAAAAAACCAGGAAAGTTCTGCAGGACCTGCTTTAAGGCTCCTCTTCTATAAAATGGAGATGTGTAAAAGCTATCTTAGAACGAGGAGGCGAGGATTAAATGAGATATCATAGGTACTGCTCAACTATATCCAGCATACAATAGGAGCTCAACAAATCCAGCTATTCTGTGTTCGCTATTCTAATGCACATGTTCCTATTTATTGTTTGCCACCTTCCACTATGGAGGTCCTTTGCACACACACCTGGAAACCTCAATCAGGCTACCTTTCCTAATGGGCGTGCTAAGATCAAGTGCATTACAACACTGCCAGTATAAAACTAGGGTTAGCATTCTTTTCCCATAAAAATTATACTAGAAACATGTATATGTTCTCTTGGTTTCTCATCTTCTGCAAAGAGTTTATCAGTTACCAATCATTGTTTGCTTGTTTTTGTCTACACATGCAGACACACGCCCTTTATGGCAGAAGTGAGAGATCTTGTCTTCAGCAAGTAATTTCTTATTTAAAGAAAGCACACAGAGATGACATCTCACAAACACTAATTATAAAGGTGGTATATGATGATGCTGTTCTTCTATATTCATACACATATACTCACTTGCCCCAGGAACTCCTGCACCAGTACCTCAATCTGGTAAATAAGCTCCCCAGAACCAGAAGACAACATGCCAAGCTATAAAATTCAACTGTGCCTGGTTTTGAGGACTGTACATGTATTTGTGGGCTAGACTGTCTTTTTCTAAGAACACTAGCTCTTAAGCACCTATTTTTGGCCAGGCATTATCCTCTACAAATATTATTTAATGTTCACAATAGTCCTAGGAGGTGGGAGGCACTCCCATTTTATAGATGAGGTAATTGCGACTCAGAGAGGTTAAGAAATCTATCCAAAGTTACACAGTTACTAAGTAGCAAAGCATGAATTTGAGTCCAGTCTGCTTGACCCTCAATAATGAGAGGCCCTAAAGGAAGGAGAGCTAACCTAGGGATCTAGATGTCTAGAAAATGGTAGCTATTCCTACTGGGAAGCACGAAAGATGATGCTAAGAAAGAGGAATGGGGTCTCCCCAGGCTCAGTCAAATCCCTACTCAGCACACACTAAGTGTGACTTCTGGGGAAGCTTCTCGACCTCACTTTTCTCATGTGTTAAACAGTGCCTGTGTCACAGAGTAATGTGGAGCTTAAAGAACAATATATGCAAAGCTCTTAGCACATATTAAATGCCTAATAAATATTAGCTAACAGTATTATCAATATTATTACTGGTTTAGATATGGCCCTTAAATGAGATATGTCCTAAGTATCCAGAAAGCACGAGTAATCTCATTACCTAACCACCACCATGTCTACTACCACAGTCTAGAACCAGCCCCTGATCCTCCCTGATCTTAAACCCTTCAGCTTGCCCCAAGCCTCCAGTGTGGGACCCATAGGGCAGGCTGGGCCCCAACAGTGTACAAATTTGCCAAAACTCATTAAATAGTAGACTTAAAATTTGTGCATTGTATTGTATGTAATTTATACCTATTTTTAAAGCTGTAACAACTATAGCAACAAATAGAAAAGGCAAAATTCAGTGTTGACCACATACCATATATTATTAGTGACCAAAGCTATGAAGAATAACCCGGGAACTTCCAGGTAACCACATCCTCACCATGGCCGTGTGAAGAGGTGGGGTGTACTCAGACTCCAAGGGCAGCATGGGAAATAGGAGGTATGCCCCTTGATAGGGCCAGCATGGGAACTGAAGTCACCTGCAAAGGCCCAGGGATTGGCTGAAGAGTCAGGGCTCTGAAAGAACATGGCAAAAAGCCCTAACCTTACTGGTTATCAGAAGATAAGGAGATCTAAGAAGCTGGTTCCTTGGTCCTGAACTCTTCTTTGACAGCTCTTATCTTCCAGGGTCACTGTTAACTTGACTTTCTCATGCCTTTAACTGTCTCCAGTCTACATCAGATCCCAGTTACAAATGTCCCAAAGGCCTGGTTCTTTCTATAGCTACCAGTAAAACTGCCTCCATTGGATTGTCTCCCCAATCATAGATAAAACTCAACCCCCTCAGCCCTGAGAGCTTCTTGGCTCCATCCATGTGGCCTGCCCAACTATATCCTAGTCAAGAGCCTCTGGGTAAATTCCCTAACATCTCAGAGGCTTAAGTTCTTCTCCTTAAAATAGGAACATTACTGCCTACATCCCAAGGTTATGGGGGTAGAGGGAAGACTTGCGGAAATGCCTGGCATGCAGGAGTACTCACAGTTGGCTCCTTTCCCCTCATAACAGAAGAGAACACAGACAAAACAAGTTGGGACAGATGATCGCTAGGCCCCAAATCCTGGAATAATTTCAGTCTTCCCAAGAACCCCATAAAACTCCTCCAGGAAACCCCCCACAACTTTCCAAGAGGTCACAGTTTGCATTCTAAGACTTTCTCTGCCAAGCTGATAGTTTGCTTAAAGCTAAGATGAGCAAACTCAAAGGTAGCAAAGGAAGACACAGGCTAGAAAAATTAAACTCAACTGATTATCTACTGAGCACCATAATATGAAAGTTAGCTCCCACCCTGGCTCCTCATCTGGAGGTAGGAATTACCTACCTTCCTATGTTTCTACAATTATGTGTAATTTCAAAATAAGCCAATATGCACAGCATACTCTATTCACAGCATGATTTTCTAGTTAAAGGAAACCTATACAGCTAAACTCAGGGCCCCCTAAGGTAATACGGGTGACTCTATGCTGATGTCTGTCCTCCCAGCCTTCTTCCCTGTGTGGTAGTTGCAGGATCATCTCTCTTCCTCCACCTTCATGCTCTCCTTTCTGTGTAATTCTGGTCTGAAAGTTTTTTGTGCATGCCTATTCTTCAACAACAAGAATGTGGATTCACCCATCCCATACAAGGTGATCCCAAAAAACCAACAAGTAAGTGGGCTAGAATGAGATAAGGGAGTAAACACGGAAAGGGGAGCAAGGGTAAAGGTTTCTACCATGGACAGGGCATGGAGGTCTGGGCATCTGAACTTGGCCTCAGGTCCTTTAGAGATGAAGAAGCTCTGACACATAGGGCTTTTGTGTGAACTTCTGGAGTCTCACCTGATACAGGGCTCCAATCATACAGAAAAAATAGCCCTTGAAAAGCCGTCCCATCCCCCAGCAAGTAGAGAGGGCAACTGAGTACAGCGCTTGGGAGCAGGGGCTCCAGAGCCAGGTGGCCTGGGTTCTAACCTCATGGAGATCATGCCCACTCACTGGATTGCTAGGAGCATTAGTTGAGAGGGAAAGGATGCAAGCAGGGGGAGGGAAAGAGGAAACAGTTCAGTACATTATGTGCTACATAAGCACTGCTCAATTAATGTCAGGCATCATTATTCGTCAGCGTAACCCAGCCAGCATTTTCCTGCAATGGTGGGGCAGAGGCTGGCTGTCAGGTTACGTATCAGGAGAAGTGGTTGCTCAGTGAGGGTTGTGTCATGTGAAAATACAAGCTCCCAACTCACCATCCCAAGACAAGACTCAGAAAGGCCTTGAGTTTCTGGAAAGAGGGCCAAGATACGGAGGAAAATTACTCTTATTTGCTTTTTCTCAGCAATAAAACACAAGAAACATACAAATATCTCTTTTAAACTGTGGACAGAACTGAGCAGGTAATAACTAGTAAAGAGAAATTACCTGTGGAGTTTCCAGAATAAGTAATGTTATTTGAATTCTATTCATGGTGATATGTATGCATGTTTAGTACCATGAAAGTAAAAGATGTAAAAGAATCTTATCCTTCCTATAGGAGATAGCTAAAAAGAAAAAAAAGAAAGACAAAAAAAGGATCCCAAAGGGTCACCAGAGGCCCTTCCAGTCAATCTCTATTGCACTCCTGGCCCAGTTGCCCATAAGGTCCCAAGTCCCTACCACAGGACAAGCTGTGCTCTTGAGTATGAGCAAGCCAAGTGCAAGCTCTTTGTCTCAAG
Source organism: Cacajao melanocephalus (assembly GCA_963573385.1). NCBI lineage: Eukaryota > Metazoa > Chordata > Mammalia > Primates > Pitheciidae > Cacajao > Cacajao melanocephalus. Next base: position 106,528 of record CAUYLG010039126.1, read on the forward strand.
CCGATGATTTTGTCCTCATTCCTTGTTTCTGTTTCTGCACAATGACATGTATGTGGTTGTTTGGGGTCCCTCCATCTTCACTGTTACAGGTTTGCAGGACCCTTCAGACCCCTTCCCCGAGGACAGCCCCTTCTTCCTAGGCTGACAACTCTTCCTCGGCCATCTCACCGGGCATCAGATCTGAACTTTTTTTTTTTTGAGACAGAGTCTCACTTGGTCATCCAGGCTGAAATGCAGTGGCACGATCCTAGCTGTAACCTCCACCTCCTGGGTTCAAGCAATTCTTGTGCCTCAGCCTCCCAAGTGGCTGGAATTACAGGTGTGCACCACCACACTCAGTTTTTTGTATTTTTAATAGAGATGAGGTTTCACCATGTTGGCCAGGCTGGTCTCGAACTCCTGACCCTTAGGTGATCTGCCTGCCTCAAACTCCCAAAGTACTGGGATGACAGGCATGAGCCACCATGCCCAGCCCAGATCTGAACTTTAATCACTGCTGAGCACAAACCATCAAATGTGAACTGCTTGTTCTCCTAGCTCTGCTATTCCAACTCAGCTCATGGCAATTCAGCCCACAGCAGAGATGGTCCCAGGTATGCCACTGAGTCCAGGGGCCATTGACAAGGCTACTGAAGAGCAATGCAAGTCATTAGGGCAATGCTAGGCCTGTTCCTCCCACTAGTTGGCCTCCGTTTCATGAGGATTCCTTAGTTTTAAAACGAAATACAAAGGGGAAATAAAGAGGCTAGGGAAAAAAAAAATCACTCTTTTAGGCTGGGAGCGGCAGCTCATGCCTGTATTCCCAGTGCTTAGGGAGAAAGTGAGAGGCTCATTTGAGGCTAGGAGTTCGCGACCAGCCTGGGCAACATACCAAAAACCCTGTCTCAACAACAAAATTTTAAAAATTAGACAGAAAAATTCTTTGTATTACAACAATTAGGAGATATGTTAAGATTGATTTTGAAAGTCAGAACCCTTGTCCCATTTCCATTTGTCTCTGAAAAACATGCCCAGCAGAGTTACCCCCATCCCAGGCCTACCGATCTATGCATCTGGCATCCTCAGCCCAGCCACAACACAATTCTTAAACAAGGACAATCTTCAAGGGTACTTTGACGCCTTGAGGAAACAGCTTCCTGACACAAATAGATTCTTTTTAAACCACAAAAGCAGAGTACAATGTGTAACCCCATTCAACATTGTTCAGGGCAGTCTGGTTAGCCTTTTAAACAGCCTTGCAGTTATCTCCAGCTTGTCAATTAAATTTACCTCCATCTCACCTACCTCTAGCCTCCAACCACATCCCTGATAAAATTCTCTTTGGAAAACATAGGAACCAGGAATCGTAAAGTTCAATTTATTGCTGCTGGTAGTTAAAAGTTTATTTTGGGCCGGGTGTGGTGGCTCACACTTGCAGTCCCAGCACTTTGGGAGGCTGAGGCAGGGGGATCACGAGGTCAGGAGTTCAAGGCCATCCTGGCCAACACAGTGAAACTCCCGTCTCTACTAAAAAAAAAAAAAAAAAAAAAAAAAACAAGAATTAGATGGGCATGGTGGTGGGCGCCTGTAGTCCCAGCTACTTGGGAGGCTGAGGCAGAAGAATGGCTTGAACCTGGGAGGCAGAGGTTGCAGTAAGCCGAGATGGCACCACTGCACTCCAGCACGGGTGACAGAGCTAGACTCCATCTAAAAAAAAAAAAAACATTTATTTTGAAAATAGTAAAACTACAGATTATGATATAAAAGAAAAGGCAAAATGTGGAACTGAATATCTAGTTTTGGGAAAGATTTTTAAAAAGTAAAACAATGAGGCCTTCAGGGAAGAAGTCCCAAGGTTTATGGACATGTACAAGCTTCTCTTTTGGCTATTCCACAGAAAAGGCACTGCCATTCCAAAATAACACATAGGAAAAGTGCTTTTCCCATGTGTACTACAGGCATGCCCGAGCATGGATGGCACCTTGGCTATTGTGGCTGTTGCTATTTCTTTCCTTGTTTTTCATTTCAAGAAGATAAAAATAAATGATATATGCATTTTCAAATCCTGTGTGTTACCATTCACCCACAAAAACAATCATCAAATATGCTGTTGCTATTTGAGCATGCTAGCACAACAAACACAGCAATCGGGTTTTGGATTTACCACATTATTTTAAGTTAGCCAAACTGTCATAGTTAAAGTTCAGTACATATATTTCTATTATAGCTGACCAAAAACTAGTGCTTTAGATGACCACTGCCTTCAAAAATAGCACACTACATAATCCTTATATTCTAAAACTGTGGTTCTCAACCAGGGGAGATTGTGTACCCCAGTGCTTGGCAAAGTCTGGAGATATTTTGAGACTCCAAAATATCTCCAGGGGAGGTGCTACTGGCATCTAGTGGGTACAGGTCAGGGATGCTGCTAAACATTCTACAGTGCACAGGACAACCCCCAGCCCCAAATAAGAATCATCCAGCCCTTGGCTCACGCCTGTAATCCCAACACTTGCGGAGGCTGAGACGGGCAGATCACTTGAGGTCAGGAGTTCAAGACCAGCCTGGCCAACATGGTGAAACCCCATCTCTACTAAAAATACGAAAATTAGCTGGGTGTGATGGCACACGCCTGTAATCCCAGCTACTCAAGTGAGGCTGGAGAATCACTGGAACCCCAGAGGCGAAGGTTGCAGTGAGCTGAGACCGAAGCACTGCATTCCAGCCTGGGCAAAAAAGCATGGCTTAGGAAAAAAAAAAAAAAAAAAAGAATCATCCAGCCCTAAAAGTCAGTAGTGCCAAGGGTAAGGAAGCCTGCCGTAGTAAGCTACACCACATGTGACAAACAGAAAAACCTTCTTTACACCTTGGTTCATGCCACATCAATACACGGTAGTAATACAAAACGTCAGAAAATGATAACGAAAATAAACATGATTCCCATTTGGGCAGCTTTGTTAAAAATGATAGCACTCTACAGCAATAATAAAATAATTCTTCAAACACAGAGAATCAGTAAACTTCTGATAGGTGTTTGGCAGCATCAGTGGATATAATTTGTTCCCTTAGGTAGGACTGTATCTATCTATCTATTTATTTGTTTGTTTATTTTTGAGACAGAGTCTCGCTCTGTTGCCCAGGCTGGAGTGCAGTGGTGCAATCTCAGCTCACCGCAACCTCTGCCTCCCTGATTTAAGCGATTCTCCTGCCTCAGCCTCTCGAGTAGCTGGGATTACAGGTGTGCACCATCACGCCCAGCTATTTTTGTATTTTTAGGAGAGATGGGGTTTCGCCATTTTGGCCAGGCTGGTCTCAAACTCCTGACCTCAAGTGATCCACCTGCCCTGACCTCTCAAAGTGCTGGGATTACAGATGTGAGCCACCACACCTGGCCAGTAGGACTGTATCTAAATGCCTTATTAGTAGCGGTAAGGCTTTTAATCATTATGGAATAAACTGCACCAATCTTCCTTTCCCAGATGACAGTGCAGTGAAACCATGGTAGGAACCTGCAAGTGAGGCAAAGACACTGAGCTGCCTCACAATCTGGAGTGGGAAGGGTTACTTGGCCAGGCTGCCGTGCTCAACAGGCCACCCTGAGGAGGTCAAACACATGCCATCTGCCTCCACATGACCTACACAGGCCTCACCAGGCAAATAAGTCACCTCCTAAGGACATTAGTATAAATTATACTGTTAGTCATAATCCTTCCTGATACAAACAATTCATATTGAGTCTTACAACAAATATCCTGCCTACTTACTGTGGGCACAGGAAAGAGGAGAAGAGGGATGAATGGAAACAGCTTTCATACCTGTAAAAACCCATAAGCACTGAAAACTGGGTTTACCTGATTTGATCAGCACTAAAAGGGAAGTCTGATGTATCTGATCAAAGTTCTTAAAAAATATAGCATTTCCCTACAGGCATGTTTTTACCATAAAGAATCAGTAAAATGTAGGTTGCCTTACAACCACAGTCACTGTGTCCCTTTTTATAGTAACAAGGAAGGACATCTGTGTTCCCAAGGTAACCCAACATTCTGTTCATCAATATGGCACTGAGTACTTAAACCAAGCACAGTATCAGTCTTCTGAGGTTTCAAAATTGGAGTTCTCTGCTAAGGACAGGGCATGATGGCTGTATGCACACAATACATAGCCAACATGGTCACCAAATGTAAGAAACAAAGTAAAGAGCAGTAACAGGGTAAAATGCTTTCTCAAGTTTTTTTCTAAGTGATCATTCAAGCTGGTAACAAGTCATTTGTGTCCAATTCACCCTAAGATCTTCATTCTGTGCAGAGATATCCGTGAGGAATATGTAAAAGCTAATAAAGGCATTTCAAATACAGGCACGCCCTAAGGTGTGGCCTGTCCTTCTCAGAGCCTTCTTCCCACTGTCCTTTCCTTATCCTGTCCCTCACACTGCTGATGTCCATGCCCCACACCCAATCCTGTCCTCCCAGCTGTTTCTGTCCCCTAGCCCACACAGGTAAGTCCAGGGCTGGGCCCATGGGAACCTTGTCCTCTTATTTCAGCTACACAGTAAATGAATAATCCAGATGAGAGGTGATTAGAATCTGAAAGGAAAGGAAAGGATAATTCTAGTATGAAGAGGTAGACGCTACACATAAAGGCAACTGAATGGAGGCGGGGAAGAAACAGTCAAAGGAGATCTGAAGTTTTGGGCCCGGGAAGCCAGGAGAACAGTAGTTGGCATCGCATGCAGAAATGTGCAGAAATAGAAAGTAGCCTCGGGAGATTTGGGGGAAAGGGTGATGAGTTTAGTTGTTAAAGAATTTGGGAGGCATGGAAAATAGCTTAATGAGAGATTTCAACAATAGCCAGTTTAGAGAAATAATGATAATGACTATAACACTAATAATGATGATAATAACGATCAACACTGATCATGCTGGGCACAGTCCTAAATGCTTTTTTTTTTTTTGATATAGAGTCTTGCTCTGTCACCCAGGCTGGAGTGCAGTGGCACGATCTCAGCTCACTTCCACCTCAACCTCCTGGGCTCAAGTGATTGCCCTGCCTCCGCCTCCCTAAATGCTTTACATGTCTCACTTACTTGATTTTCCTAACAAATCTATGCAGTAAGTACTACTGTTGTCTCCATTTTCCAGTTGGGGAAACTGAGACATTAAGACCTTTTCCTGAGGACACAGAACTGGTAAGTGGCAGAAGTGCATTGCGAACTCAGGCAGTCTAACTCCAGAATAACACATTGGTGGGGAGGGTGACAACTGCCTAGAGGTGAAAATCAAGGCCTTGCCTTAAAGGCATGGTTTGCAAAGGAAAATATATTTCACTTCACAACAGAAACTTGTAACACATATGCTACAGTCTGGATGACTGATGTTGACATTTCATCCCCAACATTGGTGGTAAAGCCAGGTGGGAGGACTTTGAGTCATAAGGGTTTGGTGCTATCCTCGTGGCAATGAGAGTTCTCGCTCTGTTAGTTCCCATGAGAGTCCCTCCAGAGCTGGTTGTAAAAAAGAGCCCAGCACGTTCCCTTCCTCCCTCTCTCTTCCTCTATCTCGGCATGTGGTATCTACATATGCTGGCTCCCCTTCCGCCGTAAGTGGAAGCAGTCTGAGGCCCTCACTAGAAGCAGATGCTTCTTGCACAGTCTGCAGAATCGTGAGCCAAATCAACCTCTTCTCTTTTTAAATTACCCAGCTGCAGGCATTCTTTTATACGAACACAAACAGACTAAGACAATACATTCAACTCTGAGCTTCAAATTCATTTAAGTAAAAAACTTTCAGAACCTGTCTCAGACAATAATTTCTCTTTTTTTCATTTTTTTGAGACAAAGTCTTGCACTGTGGGCTGGGCTGCAGTGCAATGGCACGATCTCGGCTCACTGCAACCTCTGCCTCCCGTGTTCATGCAATTCTCCTGCCTCAGCCTCTCGAGTAGCTGGGATTAGAGGTGCACACCACGATGCCCAGCTATTTTTTTTTTTTTTTTGTATTTTTAGTAGAGACAGGATTTCACTATGTTGGCGAGGCTGGTCTCGAACTCCTGACCTTGTGATCCGCCCGCCTCGGTCTCCCAGATGCTGGGATTACAGGCGTGAGCCACTGCGCCGGCAGGATTTGGCAACTAATTTCTATATCTTAAAGCTCTTACAAGTTTATGACACATTATTATGTGACAGAAATAGACTAAAAATAACTTTCTGTGCAAAAATAGTTCTGGAAGTCATGTCACAGGGCTCTTGGCCCAGCAGGGAGCCACTTTTAGCTGGAGCTAAAAGCCAGCAATTTAAATAGCACAGAATTCAGTAAAGGGGCAAAAGGGAATGTTTTGGGATGATGGAAGTGTTCTAGAAGGGTAGCTGTGGCCGGGCGCGGTGGCTCACGCCTGTAATCCCAGCACTTTGGGAGGCCGAGGCGGGTGGATCACGAGGTCAAGAGATCGAGACCATCCTGGTCAACATGGTGAAACCTCGTCTCTATAAAAAAATAAAATAAAAAAATAAAAAGAAGGGTAGCTGCAAGACTATATAAACTCACAGTGGTCACTTAAAATGGGTGAACTTTACAGTATGTAAGTGACACCTCAAGAAAACTACAGTAGGGAGAAAGGGGGAAATGGGGAAGGAGAGGAGAGGAAAGGAGAAGGAACAGAAAAGCAAGCACAAATATAGGAGGGCACTGTTTTGTAAAAATCCATTTCAGCTACAGAGATATGTACATTGTAGTATGTATTTCTAATTGTGGAGTTATTAATGATCCAAAAAGTTGGAAACCTCCTGCTTTAAGGGAGTGACATGTAGGACAGTGCTTTGCAAACTTGATGGGAATCCTCTGGGGATCTTCTTATAATGCAGATCATATTCAATAGGTCTGGGGCAGGGTCCCAGAGTCTACATTTTGAACAAGTTTCAGCTCCTGCCGACATTGCTGAGCCTGTGGACCTCATTTCTGAGTAGCAAGGACTAGGGTATAAATTGAGGCTGAGCTACTGAGGATACACAAACTTAAGACTGTCATTGTTGGAAAGGTCTTTAGAAAAATCTAGTACAGTATTTCCCAAATGGACAGTATCATGAGAACCTTCTAGGGTACTTATTAAAAACACAGATTCACTTTGGGAGGCCAAGGCAGGTGAATCACGAGATCAGGAGTTCGAGACCAGCCTGGCCAACATAGTGAAACCCCGTCTCTACTAAAACTACAAAAAATTAGCTGGGCATGGTGGCAGGCACCTGTAATCCCAGCTACTCAGGAGGCTGAGGCAGGAGAATCACTCGAACCTGGGAGGCGGAGGTTGCAGTGAGCCGAGATCACGCCACTGCACTCCAGCCCAGCGACAGTGTGAGACTCCATCTCAAACAAACAAACAAACAAACAAAAACAGATTCCAGTAATCAAGACAGTATGACACTGGCATAAGGACAGACAAACATATCAACAGAAGAGAATGCAGAGTCCACATATGAGCAATAGAATATCTGACAAAGCTGTCAAGAAAATTTAATGGAAAAAGAACAGTCTCTTCAGCAAATGATGCTGGAACTGAACATCCATATGCAAACAAATGACCCGTGACTGATACCTCACATCATATATAAAAATTAACTTCCAAATAGACCTAAACATGAAGCCATAAAACTTCTGGAAAAAAATACAGGAGAGGCTGGGTGTGGTGGCTCACACCTGTAATCCTAGCACTTTGGGAGGCTGAGGTGGGCAGACCACTTGAAGTCAGGAGTTCAAGACCAACCTGGCCAACATGGTGAAACCCTGTTTCTACTAAAAATAAAAAAAAATCAGCCAGAAATCTCTTGAACCCAGGAGGTGGAGGTTGCAGTGAGCCAAGATCACGCCACTGAAGTCCAGCCTGGGCAAAAGAGTGAGACTCTGTCTCAAAAAAAAAAAAAAAAAAAAAAAAAAAGAAAGAAAGAAACAAAAAAGAAAACACAGGAGAAAACCTTCATGACTATAGAGTAGGCAAGGATTTCTTAGAACACAAAAAGCTCAAATTATAAAAGAAAAAAATTGATAAATCAAACTTTATCAAAATTTAAATCTTCTGTTCTTCAAAAGACACCATTAAAATTAAAAGGCAAATAAGATGAGGAGAAAATATTCACAGTAAAAATGTCAGATAAAGAACTGTGTTCAGGCTGGGTGTGGTGGCTCACATCTGTAATCTCAACACTTTGGGAGGCTGAGGTGGGAGGACTGCTTGAGCCCAGGTGTTTGAGACCAGATACAGCAAGATACTGAGAACCCTGTGTCTGCAAAAAAAAAAAAAAAGAAAGAAAGAAAAAGAAAATTAGCTAGGTGTGGTGGGGTACACCTGTAGTCTCAGCTACTAGGGAGGCTGAGCCAGTAGGATCCCTTGAGCTCAGGAATTTGAGGTAACAATGAGCTATGATGATGTCATGGCACACTCCAGCCTGGGACACAGAGAGAGACTCCATCTCAAAAAAAAGAAAACTATTGACCAACCTTTTTTTTAAATTTTTTTTATTAAAAAAATTTTTTTTTTTTTTAAAAGATGGGGTTTCACCATGATGGCCAGGCTGGTCTTGAACTCCTGACCTCAGGTGATCCACCCACCTCGGCCTCCCAAAGTGCTAGGATTACAGGTGTGAGCCACCGTGCCCAGCCGACCAACCTTCTTATGAATAAAATATAAACAAATAAAAACATCTTGCAGCTCAATAAGTAACTCGAAAAAGTGTGCACAAGATGTGAAGAGAGGCTGGGCATGGTGGCTCACACCTGTAATCCCAGCACTTTGGGAGGCCAAGGCAGACAGATCACTTGAGGTCAGGAGTTTAAGACCAGCGTGGCTAACATGGTGAAACATCATCTCTAGTAAAAATAGAAAAATTAGCCCGGCACAGTGGCACATGCCTGTAATTCCAGCTACTTGGGAGGCTTAGACAGGAGACTCGCTGGAACCCAGGAGACGGAGGTTGCAGTAGCTGATATCGCTCCACTGCACTCCAGCCTGGGTAACAGAGTGAGACTCTTGTCTCAAAAAAAAAAAAAAAAAAATGTGAACAAACACTTCACATGCTAACCAAAACATGAAAAAATACTCAACATCTTTGATCATCAGGGAAATGCAAGGTAAAACCAATGAAAAACCTGTACCATTATACATATACTGAAATGGCAAAAAAATTTAAATCCCACAAAAAATTGACTAAAGCAAGCACTGGAAAAGGTGCAAACAATTAGAACTTTCATACACTTCAGGTGAGGGTGTAAAAGAATACAACCACTAGAGAAAAGATTTGGCAGTTCTTTCCACAGTTAAAGCATACATATGACCCAGCAGTCCTGTCCTGAGTGATTTACCCAAGAGAAATAAAGCAAGCACGGGACCACAAGGTGGTTTGCACATGCATGTTCACAGCATCCTTGTCCATTATTGCCCAAAGCTGGAAACAGTCCAACTATCCATCAGCAAGAGAATGGATAAAACAGCCAGGAGTGGTGGCACGTGACTGTGGTCCCAGCTACTTGGAAGGCTGAGGTGGGATTGCTTGAGCCTGGGAGGCGAGGATTACAATGAGCCCAGATGGTGTCACAGCACTCCAGCCTGGGTGACAGAGTAAGCCTCATCTCAGAAAAAAAAAGAGAGAGAGAGAGAGAGAGAGAGAGAAAATGGATAAAACAGCAATGCAGCAAAAACACTGTAGTATATTCACTGTGAGTGGAATTTTTTTTTTAAGAAAGAGTCTTGCTCTTGTTGCCCAGACTGGAGTGCAGTGGTGCGGTCATGGCTCACTGCAACCTCCACTTCCCGGGTTCAAGTGATTCTCCTGCCTCAGCCTCCAGAGTAGCTGGGATTACAGGCACCTACCACCATACCCGGCTAATTTTTGTGTTTTTAGTAGAGGCAGGGTTTCACCATGTTGGCCAGGCTGGTCTCGAACTCCTGACCTCAGGTGATCCACCCATCTCTGCCTCTCAAAATCCTGGAATCACAGGAGTGAGCCACCGTGCCCAGCCCGGAACACTCTAGCAATAAAAAAAACTAGTACTGGCCAGGTGCGGTGGCTCATGCCTGTAATCCCAGCACTTTGGGAGGCCAGGATGGGTGGATCACCTGAGGTCAGGAGTTCAAGAACAGCCTGGCCAACATGGTGAAACCCCTTCTCTACCAAAAATACAAAAATTAGCCAGGTGTGGAGGTACGTGCCTGTATTCCCAGCTACTGTGGAGGCTGAGGTAGGAAAATTGCTTGAACCCAGGAGGTGGAGGTTGCAATGAACTGGGACCACACCACTGTATTCCAGCCTGGACAACAGAGCAAGACTCTGTCAAAAAACAAAAAACGCAACTAGTACTTAAATACACACAACATGGCTGAATCTCAAATACATATTAAGTGAAAAAAGCCAGACAGAAATGAGTACACTCTGTATGATTCCACTCATACAAAATTTTGTATGGCAAAACTCATTTCTAGTAACAGAAAGCTGATCAGTGGTTGCCTGGGGCTGGGGGGCAAGCATGCCTGCAAGGTCCAATAATGGGAACATTCTGTATCTTGACTGTGGTGGGGATTCCCAAGATGGAGGTATTTGCAAAAGTATATCCATAAGGTACACTTAAAATAGGTGCATTTCATCATATGTAAATTAAATCTACAAATTTATCTATGTACATAAGTTATAGATCTACTCAATAAAGTTCATTAGAAACATAACAGATTCCCAGACTCTCTTCAGACTTGGTGAACTGGCATCTCCCAGGAGGAGGCAGAGAATCTCAATTTTCAACAAGTAGCCCAGATGTTTCTTAGGACCAGACAAGTGAGACAAATACTTCACCAGGGCAGAAAAGGGAAGCCTAGCAAGGTGAAGTAGCTTGATCTCAAAAAACAGTTAACAAGTGTCCCTGCTCATGGGACTGAGTATATATATATATCAACATTTTAGCTAAAGGAAAATATAGAAGGAACAGGGCTGGATGGGGCAGGGCAATGAAAGTGGTCTGAGACACGGCCCTTTTCCTTCAAGCAGCATTTAGTGACCCAGCATTTAAAAAGCAGTAAGTTATTTCCATTTAAGACAATCGGAGTCCAGTTCACATTAATAAATCATTTAAATATCCTTCTGTCTACATCGCACTGCTTCCCAGATGTGGCCCTGGGTCTGACAGCTTGAAAAGAACCATGTCCAAAGAGATTCTGCCCTCCTGTTACATCCAGCTCCAGTGTCTAGCCTGAAGGAGCCCAGGTCTCTTTCTCTCCCAGGCCTTTGCATAAGCTCTAACACATGCCTGGAATACCCCCACCCCTGCACACTCATATTTTGAGTATTGAAGGACTACTGGCTACTTCCTCAAGGAAGCATTCCCTGCTCTATCCCAGGAGGGGGAATTCTACGTATTCCCACAGGCCCTATTCCTCCTCATCATTGCATTTTTTTTTTTTTTTTGAGATGGAGTTTCATTCTTGTTGCCCAGACTGGGGTGCAATGGCACGATCTTGGCTCACTGCAACTTTTGCCTCCTGGGTTCAAGTGATTCTCTTACCTCAGACTCCTGAGTGGCTGGGACTACAGGTGCCCGCCACCATGCCTGGCTAATTTTTGTATTTTTAGTAGAGACAGGGGTTTCACTGTGTTGGCCAGGCTGGTCTCGAACTCCTGACCTCAGGTCACTGATCCACCTGCCTTGGCTGCCCAAAGTGCTGGGATTACAGGAGTGACCCACCACACCTGGCCTGCAGTTTTGATATTCCAGCTCTACCAGGTCTTTTTATCTTATTTAGCACTGTTTTCCCAGAACCTAGCCTAGAGGAGAATCTCAGGATGCCTTGTTAGAAGACCTTAAACATCATTTAATTTGCGTATCTGTGGAACCCTTAAGTCTTCTCCTTCAGCCTTTACTTATTGGATAAAATAATTCTTTTCCTTGGGGCAAACAATAAAACACTCATCTAGGTGATTTGACTGCCTGCTGCCCCTGCAGCCCACCAAGAGCATCATCAAACTCCTTGGGTCAATGGATTTGTCTCACAGTCACTGGCATACTTAGCTGCTGGTGTAGACAGACCTGGTCTTCACCCTGCCAAGGAGAATTGCCTGATAAATGGTACCTCTTTCCCTATGGAGACCCTCATGCAATCAATTTAGAAATGCTTAAATCAGTGGTTGTCCTCTATAAAAAAAAATATGTTACATATTTTATATATATATATATATATATATATATATATATATACACATATGTGTGTGTGTGTGTGTGTGTGTGTGTATATATGTATGTATGTTGGGTGTGGTGGCACATGCCTGTAGTCCCAGCTCTTTGGGCAGGCTAAGGTGGGAGGATTGCTTGAGCCCAGGAGTTCAAAGCTGCAGTGAGCCATGATCATGCCACTACAGCATGGGTGACAGAGCAAGACCCCATCTCAAAAAAATTTGAAAAATGGCTGGGTGCAGTGCAGTGGCTCACACCTGTAATCGTAGTCCTTTGGGAGACCGAGGTGGGTGGATTACTTGAGGTCAGGAGATCAAGACCAGCCTCGCGAATGTGGTAAAACCCTGTCTCTCCTAAAAATACAACAATTAGCTGGGCATGGTAGCACGCACCTGTAATCCCAGCTACTTGGAAGGCTGAGGCTCGAGAATCGCTTGAACCCAGAAGGCAGAGGTTGCAGTGAGCGGCGAATGTGGCACTGCACTCCACCCTGGGCAACAGAGCAAGGCTCTGTCTAAAACAAAAATCGAAAAAAAAAAAAAAACTAGAAGAGCATAACTGGAATGGTTGTAACACAAAGAAATAATCTAAACTATCTCACGTATCTCATAAATATCTATAAATATCTATAGGATCTATAAATATCTATACCTAATCACTGGTAGATTCAGAAGTTCTTTAATCTGCAAATGGCTAAAGGAAGAACACTATCTAAAAACTCAGAGTTAGTGGAAAGGAATGTTTAGGTGAAGCTAAGAATGCTACTTCGGAGTCAGCCACAAAACGACCTGTTTAGCAAGACTGAGTGCCTGAAGGCATGACCTAACCCTTGCCTTGCATGGCTTTTGGTCTTCTTTATAATTTACTATCTTATTGCCACAAAGATTCTCTTCTGTCAGTCTTATGATCTCTATTTTCAGATAAAAGCTGGTCAGTTGTTGTGCCTAAACTCTATAAGGGACGGGGTATAAGGAGGCATGTGTGACCTTCCTTCTAGTCATGGCAGGGAACTCAGTTTTTACAGTTTCTCTGGAGTTCCCTTGGCCAAGAGCGGGTCCATTCAGTTGGTGGAGAGCTTAGGAATTTATTTTTAGTTTACAGGTTGTCGGATAAGCAGTCAACAGCCTGCCCTACCATTCATCCTTCTGTGTGGATGCCCTACTGCCAGCCAGTAAGGGACTGGCCTCTAAAAAAGCCTGTACCATCATTCTGCTAAAAACAAACCCGGTTCCATGCACTAGCTATGTAAGATAAACAACTCTCCTGGCCTGCCTTCCTCTTCTGTAAAACAAGGTTAGCTGTGCCTTTGCCATATGATAGAGGGGAGATTTAAATAAACAAATGGGTTTGTCCACTTTTAACCTCTGCCAGGCTGAGCTCTTGGAAAGCTAGGGCTGTGTTGGATCTATCCCACGTCGCAGGCTTGGCACATGTTAGGCATTTAATGAATGTATGCAGAGTGGACCAAGAGCTTCTTTTAAGAACCTGTCCTTAGACTTTGTCAAGGTAGTTTACAGAAATACCTTCTGGAGACTTTCACACTTAGAAGACATGTTGCTGAAACAGAAGCTAGAAGAGAATGAGGAGTAAGACGGAATAACAAGTAGAAAAGACTGCTGTAAAAGCAAAGCAAAGAGTGTTACTGGGTTACAACTCAGCCAGGCTCAAATTTAGGGCATTCAAAAGACAATGCCATGGAGGATTAGGGCTGCAGGTCAGCACACCTGTACCTACTCCACCCTCAGCCATGCAACATGCTGCCGAGATGGCAATCAGGCTCTGTCTCTCCACCCCAGCCTGACCAACCAGCAATGGCTGCCTGGAGCACTGTGGCGGAAGGCTATTGAGGCTGCATTCAGGTTGGATGGGAAAGGATACAGTAGTAAATGAATCCAGGCTGGGTGCGGCGGCTCACACCTGTAATCCCAGCACTTTGGGAGGCTGAGGCGGGCGGATCACGAGGTCAAGAGATAGAGACCATCCTGGCCAACACGGTGAAACCCCGTCTCTACTAAAAATACAAAAATTAGCTGGGCGTGGTGGCACGCGCCTATAGTCCCAGTTACTCAGGAGGCTGAGGCAGGTGAATCACTTGAACCCCAGGAGGCAGAGGTTGCAGTGAGCAGAGATCATGCCATTGTACTCCAGCCTGGCGACAGAGTGAGACTGCGATTACAGGCATGCGTTACCACATCAGGCTAATTTTTGTATTTTTAGTAGAGACGGGGTTTCACCATGTTGACCAGCCTAGTTTCAAATTCCTGCCCTCAGGTGATCCTGGCCCCACAAAGTGCTGGGATTATAGGCGTGAGCCACCATGCCTGGCTTGAATAAATGTTTAAATGTTTTATTGATGCATATTATATATATTTATGTGATACATATGATATTTTGATACATGTGTAACAATAGGGTGATTTTGTTTTTCTCTTTATAGTTTTTTAACAACAATATATATTTCAGAGTAGCTGGAAGAGATTTGAATTGGTGTTTTTGTGGCTTTTTTAAAATGTAGTTTTTGTTGTTTTGAGACAGGGTCTCACTCAGTCACCCAGGCTGAAGTGCAGCAGTTATTCATAGGCATGATCATACCTCACTGCAGCCTGAAACTCCTGGGCTCAAGCGACCCTCCTTTTCTCAGCCTCCCAAGTAGCTGGGACTATAGGCATGGGCCACCATGCCCTGCCAAGAAATGTTTTTAACCCTTTTTTAAAAAAACTGATGGAAAACTGAGATCTTGAAAAATCTTTTCCCCAACACAACACTGAGTGAGGGGCTGAGGCAGTATCTGAAAATGCCTGTGGGTGGCATCAAATGCCCGGCCCATGGGGGTCTGGAGGTAGAGCCTATACCCAACTCCAGCTGGCTCTGTGATCATCTAGAGGTCCTCCTGGGCTAAAACAGATTCAGGACTTCTATCATCAAAATGCTCACCATTTTCTGTTTGAAGAAACTGTAATGAGTGTCGCGGGTAGTGAGTAGCTAGGGCCGGTGTCACAGGCAGTAAAGGTATTTGCCAAGACAGTTGTAGGTAAAAGAAAAGGCAGATTTATTAGAGAAGGTTTAAGATGACAGCAAGAGTAAAAGATTTATTAGAGAAGGTATGAAAATACACTGCAAACTTGCAATGGGCAGCACAGCAGAGAAGGTGCTGTCTGCAAAGAGGCAGGGGCTGGAGGGAAGTTTTATAGGGTCATGCTGGAGGAGGGACAGGCAGAAGAGGTCATTGTACCTTTGGTTGTTTGTGATTAGCCATCTCTCAGAATAATTGTTCATTGTTCTTCCCCACCTTGGGTCCTCCCCGACCTGGGGCCCCTTCCTGATTGTTGCTTACTTATCGGCAAGCTTGGTATGGTGGCTCATGCCTGTAATCCCAGCACTTTGGGAGGCTGAGGTATGAGGACTGCTTGAAGCCAGGAGTCTGACCAGCCTCAGCAACATAGTTAGACCCCATCTCTACAAAAAAAATTTTAAAAATCAGCCAGACGTGGGGGCGTGAGCCAGCAGTCCCAGCTACTCAGGTGGTTGAGACAGAAGGATCTCCTGGGCCCAGAAGTTTTTTTATTTTGAGATGGAGTTTCATTCTTGTAGCCCAGGCTGGAGGGCAATGACGTGATCTTGGCTCACTGCAACCTCTGCCTCCCAGGTTCAAGCAATTCTTTTGCCTCAGCCCCCGGAGTAGCTGGGATTATAGGTGTGTGCCACCACACCTGGCTAATTTTGTATTTTTAGTGGAGACGGGATTTCAATTATGTTGGCCAGACTGGTCTCAAACTCCTGACCTCAGGTGATCCACCTGCCTCAGTCTCCCAAAGTGCTGGGATTACAGGTATGAGCCACCGTGCCCAGCAGAGCCCGGAAGTTTGAGGCTGCAGTGAGCTATGATTGTGCCACTGTACTCCAGCCTGGGTGACAGACCCTATCTCTAAAAATGTAAAAATAAAAATTAAAGAAATGGTTAGAATGAAAAATGGCTTCCCTCAACCCTTCTTGGATCTCTGGCCTGGTTATGAATCAAATTGACATATAAACAGATTAACAGGAGAAAAATCATATTTAACTACATATATATATATATAGAGAGAGAGAGAGTCCTACAAAATATGAGACTTCAAGAGAGGTCAGATAATTGTATCTTATATAGCATCCTGATCTACTGAAAAGAATAGAGGGTTGGGGGTTTGGGGGGTGGTGGTGATACAAGTTATAGGAAGGTGAGGAGAGGAATTATATGGTGAATGAAGGTTGTCTTGTTATACAGATAAAAAGCAATAAAAGTTGTCTTAAAGCAGTCCTCAGAATAGGTAATTGTCTAGGTTGGTGTCTAGAAGTTAATCTTCCCTGGTGGATAACACTCTGGAAGGCGATCCATAACAATTGAGATCCATCTTTAGGCAGACAAGGGAAGCTGACAGAAAGCCCCTGTCTGTATTTGCTATTCCCCAAGTGCTCAAGGTTTGAAGTCATCAGCAAACCAAAGCAGCATATTCTGGGGTAGCATTTCTTAAACTCCTTCAAAATAAATCAAAAGCCCAAATTTCCTCCCCAAACAGCAGCTTACTCTATTTCTCCCAAGGTGTACTCCAGAACCCAAAGAAAGGCAGGACAGATCTTGTTCTAAGAGTACACTGTGCTTCTCTCTGACCTGGCTCAGAAAATTCCACAGCAAGGGCCTGCTGGTACTCGTTTCATTCCCAGCAATACGGAGATGTAATGGAACACGAGATATATATATATATACATACAGCATGGAACAAACACTGATGTCTTTTTAACCAAAAACAATCTGTAGACAGACTAAATAGGACCCTGGCTACCCTTTTTTGTCAAGGTTATTTGTTTTGAGCAAGATGGTTTGCCTTGATTAAAGCTACCAGTGGCCAATAGTAAATGATAAAATTTTTTAAATTATCCACAAGAAATTATAATATCTACAATTCACAGCAAGAATCTAAGCTTAATCAAACCTTTCCTGTGTTGATGATATCTATAGTAAACACAGTGTTTTATAAAAATGTATTTAATAAAATACATGGTTCTAAAGAAACAAGCAAAATGTGGATGATACCAATCTCTGCTTCCCCAGCATTAACCTGCTGAACTGCTGCACATTATAACATAAATAGGGCTTGAATTCCATTCAAGAAGCTTCGGCTTATTCTTCACAAAACCTAACCCGTGCCTTGTACACAGTGGGCATACAATAAAATATGGCCTCTTAATAACAGTGTTGGGGCTCAGAAGCAGGTATCTCAAAATATGGCACTTTGACATACTGAACTGAAGAAGCCTCAAGGTCTCTCTGACCTTCCCCCTCCTCGCACTACCAATGTCTCTCCCAAAGCAGGATCAAGTTAAAGTTCCTTTACCTGCCTAAGGTCCAGACCCGCCAAAAAGAACAATTATTTTTTTCTTCCCCTCCTTGTAGGACCAAGAATGTAACCGCACCTGAAAAGACCCTTTTGCGAGATAGTGTACAAGTTACCTTGTTCCCTGATCCATTTATTCTCCCTAGCAATCCCCTCAGCAGAATTCCTCTTCTTCTCCCGTCTCATAACTTACTTTGCCATAAAGCCTCTGAACCCTGTTGGGGGTAGGTAGTCACTCTATGGTTCTCTCTGTGTAAACATTAATAAAATGTGGATGCCTTTTCTCTAATGAATCTGCCTTTTGTGAGTTCACTTTTCAGCAAACCTTCAGAGGGCAAAGGGGAAGTTTCCCCTGGCTCTTAAAATGGCTAACATCATTGAGTTATTCTGTGCCAGGTAACAGTAACAGTGCTTCTTAAGTTAAATAGTGATATTTGCAGACTGTAATTTGTAAACTGATTTTGTATGCCACTTTTTAGTAGTAATTTCACTACTAAATGTTTCTGTACGAGGAGGATCCAGTGGCTGAATTTATACACCTGGATACTACATTTGTAAGGCAAGCATTTGATTTCTGTCACGGCACTCACTCACATGGGCCACACACTGAAATCTCAGTTCACTGCTCCCCAGACCGTGTGACTGATCAATCTAAGAGCACCTTCCACCCAGCTCTCTCTTGCTGGCCTAGCTCTCAGTCCCTGCAGCCTCCCAGCCAGTGAAAAGAAGGCCAGCCTCATAGTGACAGAATGCAAGCAGATGACTTAGAAGGGTGTTTGAGGGCTCAAACACATTATTTGTCCATCCCTGGTTTGTTGGATGAATTCTTGCAGTTGTGCCACATCTACCAATTCATCTAGTTTGGGAGCTAATTAAGGAGAATTTAGAGCTAACTTGCTAATATCGGAAGAAGGGAGGGAGGAAAGGGCAAAAGACAAGAACGGAACAGAGAGGGAAAGAAGAGTGGGTGGCTTATATTATAATTTAGACAGGAAAAAATCACCATTAGGTTGGGCGTGGTGGCTAACACCTGTAATCCTAGCACTTTGGGAGGCTGAGGCAGGAGGATCACCTGAGGTCAGGAGTTTGAGACCAGTCTGGTCAACATGGTGAAACTGTTTCTACAAAAAATATAAAAATTAGTTTGGCGTGATGGTGTGCACTCGTAGTCCCAGCTACTTAGGAGGCTGAGGCAGGAGAATCGCTTGAACCCACGAGGCAGAGGTTGCAGCGAGCTGAGATTGCAGCACTGCACTCCAGCCTGGGCAACAGAGCGAGACTCGATCACCAAAAAAAAAAAAAAAATCACCATTAAACAAGAATGCAAGAACACTGGCCAAAAATCTACAGAGACTGAGATTAGTGCCTAGGTAGGGCAGGGGGCTGGGGGGAAACAAGTGAGGAATTTCTTTTTGGGGTGATGTAAATATTCTGGAATTGACTGTGGTGATGGTTGCTTGACTTAATTTGCTAAAAACCACTGAACTGAACATTTTAAAGGAGTGAATTGTATGATGTATTAAAAAAGAAAGAAAAGAAAGCTGGCCATGTATCTGAAAACCACAATAAAACCATGTCCAAAGTATAAAATATTAAAACCACAAGTAAAGGATGAGAACGAGCGAAAACCAGAGCACCCTGCTTGCTATATGTACAAATGGCTTGTAATAACAAAAGCAGAGGAGTTGTATTCCTTGCTCCAAAGCAGAGCAATCCAAATCTGAAAATCAAATATTTAAGGCATTTATTGTAAACAACTTGCTCTATGTTTGGAAATGCAACTAGCTGCAGAATTTGGGACCAGAACCAGAGAAGGAACAGAAACAGTTCCCAGCTAGGGAAGGCCATGTGACAAAGCTTATACCACATAATTGCCTGTTTACTCCTATAGAACCAGGCTTCCAGAGCATTGCTGGGAAGTCTGACCCATTTGTGAGGTTCTTCAACATCCCGTTCCATAAAACAAGGCCTCATGAGTCGCTGAAAGTATGTCAGGTAGCAGGGGAGCCTTTCTAAACTTCAGGTCGGAAAGCCTCGCAATGGGCAGCATTTCAAGGAACTGGTACAAACACCCTTCGGGTTTTTTTTTTTTGGAGACAGTCTTGTTCTGTCTCCCAGCCGGGAGTGCAGTGGCAAAATCTCAGCTCACTGCAACCTCCACCTCCAGGGTTCAAGCGATTCTCTTGCCTCAGCCTCCCAAGTAGCTGAGATTACAGGCGCCACCACACCCAGCTAATTTTTGTATTTTTAGTAGAGATGGGATTTCACCATGTTGGCCAGGCTGGTCTCAAACTCCTGACCTCAACTGATCTGTTCGCCTTGGCCTCCCCAAGTGCTCGGACTAACAAATATCCTGTTTTAAGAGTATCATACATAATCCTGAAAGCTCCCCTCCTTGCACTCAAGCCACTTTCTAGATTCTCTCTCTCCCTTTAGTTCCTGAGAGGCTATAAAAATCAGTGACTAGGCCAGGCATGGTGGCTCACGCCTGTAATCCCAGGCAGTGCAGTGAGCCAAGATCACGCCAGTGCACTCCAGCCTGGGCAACAGAGTGAGACTCTGCCTCAAAAAAAAAAAAAAAAAAATCAGTGACTAGTGGAGATGATCACATGACCTTGTGAATATACTAAAAACCACCGAACTGTACACTTTACAAGGATGAAATTTGTGTTATTGTGAATTATATCTCAACAATGATTTAAAAAATTTTTTTTAATTTTTTTACAACTTAAAAAAAGGAAGATCATTTGAGTCCAGGAATTGGAGACCAGCCTTGGTAACATAGTGAGACCACATCTCTACAAAAAATTTAAAAATTAGCTGAATGTGGTGACACATGATTGCTTTTCCAGCTACTTGGGAGGCTAAGGTGGAAGGGTCACTTAAGCCCAGAAATTTGAGACTGCAGTGACTACGACTGCAGCAGTGCACTTCAGCCTGGGCACCACAGCAAGACCCACCCTGTACCCTGCTTCTCCCCCAGCACAAAACAGGGTCAAACATAGAATTTCCATATGATCCAGTAATTCCACTTTTGGGTATATATCTAAAAGAATTGAAAGCAGGGACTCAAATAGATATGTGCACACCTATGTTCATAGCAGCATTATTCACAATAGCCAAAAGGGCGAAGCAACCCCAATGTCTACTAACAAATGAATGGATAAACAAAATGTGGTATATCTATGCAATGAAATATTATTTGGCCTTAAAAAGAAAAGAAGGCCAGGTGCAGTGGCTCAGGCCTGTAATCCCAGCACTTTGGGAGGCTGAGGCAGGTGGATCACCTGAGGTCAGGAGTTCAAGACCAGCTTGGCCAACATGGCAAAACCCCATCTCTACTAAAAATACAAAATACAAAACCCCATCTCTACTAAAAATACAAAAAATTAGCCAGGCCTGGTAGTGTGTGCCTGTAATCCCAGCTACTTGGGAGGCTGAGGCAGCAGAATCACTTGAACCTGGGAGGCAGAGGTTGCAGTAAGCCGAGATCGTGCCATTGCACTCCAGCCTGGGTGACAAAGCAAGGCTCTGTCTCAAAAAAGAAAAGAAAAGAAAAGAAATTCTAGTGGCTCACACCTGTAATCCCAACAATTTGGGAGGCTAAGGCAGGAGGACTGCTTGACGGGTCAGGAGTTAAGATCAGCCTTGGCAACATAGGGAGACTCTGTCTCTACAATTTTTTTTTAATTAGCTGGGCACAGTGGCACACGCCAACAGTCCTAGCTACTGGGGAGGCTGAGGTGGGAGGATCACTTGAGCTCAGGAGTTCGAGGTTACAGCGAACTATAATCACATCACTGCACTCCAGTCTCCACAACAGAGCAAGACCCTGTTTCTTTTCTTTTTTTTTTTTTTAAAGGAAAAGAGGAAATTCTGAGACATACTACTTATACATACAACATGATTGAATCTTGAGGACATTATGCTAAGTGAAATGATTCAGTATACTGGATAAATTTTATACGATTCTACTTATATGAGGTACCTAGAATAGACAAATGCAGGGAGACAGAAAATAGACTGGAGGGACGTGGAAGGGGAAGTTATTATTTAGTGGGTCTATGTTGTATTTGGGATGATGGAGAAAGTTCTGAAAACAGATAGTGGTAATGGTTACACAACATTGTGAATGTATTTAATGCCACGAAATTGTACACTTAAAATGGTTAAAGTGCTGAGGTTTATGTTATGTTTCTACCACAATAAAAAACAAATTAAGGTCTTCACCTCTAAGAAGCCACACTTGACATCCACTTTGGCTTAATTAGGCAGCACAAAGAAGATTTCAGAAAGTGAATACCCTTTTTGTGTTCCAGTTTAAGGAGGTCAAAATATTTTAATTGCATTAGTGGCTGAAATTTAAAGCTTAGACAGTCAACTTGGGTCACTGAAGAGGAAAATCTAAACCACCGCCGACTGAATGAACATCTGTGCTTTCCTATTAGTAGCCTACAAACTGTAAGGCAACCCCCTAGACCAGCACTGTCCCATGGAATTTTTTGCAGTGACAGGAATGTTCTCCATCTGTGCCACCCAATTGGGCTACTGAGTACTTGAAAACGGCTTAGTGCAATCAAGAAACTGAATTGTTAATTTATTTAATTTTAATTAAGTAGCCACATGCGGAATTGGTTACCATACTGTCCAGTGCAGAGTGTAAACTATTAAACTTAAAAACTTATACCGCACAAATCTCTTGCCAAAAGCCATGTGCAGTTTTCACAGCTCCAGATAGTCAGATGATCTTCTCTTAAGCTCTGGGCCAATGCGTGGGATGAGGCACCTAAGCGGTGTATGTCAAAGAGGGGTGGGGCCAAAAAATAAGAGTGTTATTTTCTTCTTCTATGTCTGTGGAAAAATACTAACTGCACAAAGTGGGAAGAGAAAGCTCACCTAGGACAGTGAGAACTAGGACCTAGGACAAGAGACTTTGACATACTTATGGGAAGAGAAAAATGAATGCTATTGTCAATGCTGCCTTAGGTGGGAAATAAAAAGGAATGCTTACTGGCTGGACAGCCTCCTGAATAGGGCACAACTGTATACTTGAAGATTTTCAATCATAAATTAAGCTCCAGGTGAGAGAAAAAGAAATGTAATTTCTATGCAGAAATTGAAGAATGTGGCCAAAGATAGAGGCCTCCAGTAACTATGTGCTGAATACCTGGAAGTGCTGTCCTGTTAACCATGGGCCACCAAAGTATAAGTGACTGTCCCTCCCAAAGAAATCACTTGCCTTGGGGACTCATAAATGCACAAAAACTGACCCCAGCTCTCAGCCAGAATTCATCTATAGCCTTATGGTCCATTTTTCCATTTTCATTTATGGTACTTATCAATGTTCAACTTGGATTATAGTAAGTTAGAGACAGCCTATCTTACTAGGTTACTAGCTCTCTGGAAGGCAAAGACCAAATATAAATATATCAATATAACTATACTGATATAAGGGTATACTGTAACAAAAAATCCTTTTTATGTCCACAGACATCCAGCCTGGGTCCTTGTACTGGCTGCATGGATGATAATAAGCACATCTCCTACTTCACAGAATACTACCTATGTGCAAGACACCGCACTACAAACACTTTCCATGCATCACTTCATAATCCTCCTGTCAACTCCATGAAGTGTTTTAGATATATTCCCATTTCACAGGTAAAGAAGAGGCCAAGAAACTAACCTGTGGCTGGGCCATATAGCTAGTTAGTGGCCAAGCCAGTATGTGATCAGATTAAGGTGATAAGTGGTAAATTCTTAACCAAGGTGCAAGGGCTACATTACAGACAATTTGTGCAAACAGTTATAGAAGGGAGACACCAATGTCACAGGAGTAAACTCCAAATAAAAAGTCACACTGGGAGGGTTTAAACAACTGGAAGTGGTGTAGGCCTCAGAAAGGCTCTTGGTCCTCACATCTATGGAGACTTAGAGGTTTTGTGAAAAGGACACCAAGGGGTTGTCTGGCCTCTTCACAGGGTGGGTAGCAAGAGGAGACACGTTTGTATCAACATAAAGAGCTTCCTGACCCAGGTAAAGGGTGCCCCTCCAGCCCCAGAGAATGCTGAGCTGAGATCCAGTGCCTGTCCTGGAAAAAGTGAACACCCACCTGCTTACAGAGGACAGCTCACCCCATATTGTTTCTCGAGATCACCTCCAGACCGGGATGGCAGGGAGTAAAGAGGGAGTCCAAATCCCAGAGGGACAGTTCTCAGCATGAATGCTGCCACCTGACATTTTCCACAATTCAAACACAGCAGGCAGAGAAAAGTGGATGTCCAACAAGCCAACAGCACTCCATAAACGCACGTCCACAGTTTGGTTCAGACTGTTCCAACCCTCATGGTGTGTGTGCCATCCACATTACTCAAGGCCCAGGTGTGCCCCACTCTAGCATGGCCAGCTTATTTCAGATCAGCCTGTGAGCCACACATGTAATTATTAAATTGCTAAAGCTGTGATATTGTCAATATGTTTTAAAACAGGGACCAATAACTCTGGCATAGGCCTGCCACAGTACCTCCTATCCTGAGATAATGTTTTTCTTCAAAGACTGACTCCCTTTTGATCCAAATACCAACCAGCTAGGTTTCGGTTGACCTGCAAGGGCTGAGGAAGTCCGCTGTCACACTGCAAATTAACACACACACACACACACACACACACACACACACACGCACACTCTCTCTCTCTCTCTCTCTGGTCACAGCAATGCCAGGCTGCAGGAATGCTGCCAATACCTTGGCAGCTTAGAAAGAATAAGGCCCGGAAATCTTACAGCCCTCATGAAACCATGTGTGTGCCCAGCAAAGTAAATTAAGGAATGAAACATAACACAGAAAGTGCTTACTTACTTGCACCAGGATGCTCCCAAAAGAAACAATGATCCTGTCTGCCTTTTGTCTAATACTAATCCCACCTTCCGAGATTCTTTCTCTAGTACCAGGAAATCTGTGCCCACCATCTTGTGTTCAGGGGCATTGGAAATTCATCGCTACTCTGGCTTCACCCTCTGTAGACATTCCAACCTCAAGTTTCCAAGACGGGTTTAAGTCTACACACATGACATTCCCTGAGATCAAGAAAGCACTACTTACCTTGGACTCTTTCCTTTGGTAAGTAAGAAGCTGCAGTATGTTGCTACATGAGTAGAGTCCAAGGAAAAGGAAAACTTGCCTTCCTGCAAAGGGTCCACGATCAGACTCCCCAGCAGCCAGCTGGAACTGTATTTTCCTCTCATTTACATATATAGTGAAGTCATTTCCAACCAACACCCTTAGGAGGCGAGGCCCAAACTTCCTTCTAGGGCATTACCCACTGATAGATTAACTATCTTGGGCAAGACAACAGTGTGTAGAAGGTGGAAGCCAGGTTCTTTGCTCTACTCCTATTTTTACTTAGGGGAAGTCCTACCTCCCTCAGATCCAGGGATCTGAGGGAGAGTTGAGACTGGAAGCACGGGCTTTCATTTATATCTTCAGCTTGGCTTCCCTGCTCTGCTGAAAACTGCCCTCAGTCGGTTCTTTGCATCCAAGGACCATTTATTAAATCAGCTACTATATACCCTGCTTATGAAGTGGTGTTCAGTTTGGCCAAGACGGAGGCATGTAAACAAATATTCATAATACAATGCTTATAAGTTGCAGTAAAGCTAGCGGTGGAGCAAAGAGGGTTGCATTGCCTCGGGTGGCAGCCTTGGACGTGCTCCTACATCTCCACCAGTATAGCTATAATTCAAAAGACTGACCATACAAAGTACTGACAAAGGTGGGGAGGAACTAGAACTCTCATGCACTGTGTTGGGAATGCAAAGTGGTACAGCCACGTGGCTGGCAAAATAATGGCCCCAAGCTGTTGATGTTCTAGTTCCTAAAACCTGTGAATATGCTATCCCATATAACAAAAAGGCCTTTGTAGTTGTGATCAAGTTAAGGGTCTTGAGGTACGCAGATTATCCAGGATTTTCCAAGCAGGCCCAAGGCAATCACAACAGAGACAGGTGAGTTAGAGAGAAGAGACGTAACAATGGAAACAGATGGGGGAAGGAGAGGGAGGGAAAAGAGAGAAAGAGATTGGAAGATGTCATAACGCTGACCTTGAAGATGGAGGAAGGGGCCATGAACCAAGGAATGCAGGCAGCTTCTAGAAGCTGGAAAGGACAAAGAAACAGATTCTCCGTTAGAGCCTCCAGAACGGCTCTGCTGACATCTTAATTTCAAGACCTCTGATCTCCAGAATTATGAGATAATAAATGTACTTTGCTTTAAGCCACTAAAGTTTGTGATAATCTGTTATAGCAGCAATAAGAAATGAATATAAACCACTTTGGAAAATGGTTTGGCAATATCTGCTAATGCTGAACACATGCCTATCCCATCATAGAATGGAACCTGTGTTTTGATTCACCAGGTCGGAAACACTCTTTTTGTAGAATCTACGAGGTGACATTTCTGAGCCCATTGAGGCCTATAAGAAAAAAATCGAGTATCAAGTGATAAAAACTAGAAACAATTTATCTGTGAAAATGCTTTGTGATGTGTTGTTTTATTTAATAGAACGGAACTTGTGTTTTGATTCACAAGATTACAAACACTCTTTATATAGAATCTACAAAGTGACACTTCAGACCTCATTTCACTCCCAGGTATGCACCCCACAGAAATTTATGGGCACCAAGATACCTGCACAAGCATCATGCTTATAGCAGTTTTAGTCAAAAGAATAAAAAACGGGGAAAAAAATGTCCATCACCAAGAGAATTGATAAAACAAATTGTGGTATAGTCACACAATGTACTACTACTCAGAAATAAAAAGAAATGAACCACTGGTACCTGTAACAACATAGGTGACTCTTACAGATATAATGTTAAATGAAAAAAAAAAACAGACACAAAAAAGAATATACTCGATGAAAAAGTTCTGGAGATTGATGGTGGTGATGGCTGTGCAACAATATGAATGTACTTAATGCCACTGAAATGTACACTTAAAAACTGCTAAAATGGTAAATTTTATGTTACATATATTTTACTAAAATAAAAAAGTATCTACTTTAAATAATCTATTTTAGTTCAATATGAAAATAAGCAAAACAAATCTATAGTGAAAAGAGGTGAGAACAGTGGTTACCTTGGAGAGAAGTATTGACTGGGAGGAGGCATGAAGGAGCCTTCTGGGTACTGGAAATATTTAATGCCTTGATCTGGGTGTGGGTTACATGGTTGTATACATAAAAATTCATCACACTGTGCACTTAAGATTTGTGTACTTTAGTTTCCAAGTGCCAATCTCAGTTTTATTTGCACATGATTTATCTGCATTATCATAATGAATGCTGTAATGGAAAATGAATGAGAAGGGAAAAAAACACCAAAAGTGTGTGTGGTTGGGGAAGACTTCAGGGAGGAGGTGAGGTGTGAGCCAAATACTGAAGGATGAACAGGGTAGACAGGAATGAAGATGGCAGACACAGAGAGGAAAAGAATTCTGGGCAAAAAGAACAGCACGTACAGTAGCAGTCAGGTGCAAAGTCTGAGCGGGAGTGGTCACAGGACAGAGGTGGGGAGTGGAGGGGTAAATGGGAGCCCCATTCCGACATTCCTGAAAACTCCAACAGCAATTTAGAATACACTCTTTAAGAAGTGCTAGGCAAGGCCAGGTGTGGTGGCTCACACCTGTAATCCCAGCACTTTGGGAGGCCGAGGTGGGCATATTACGAGGTCAGGAGATCAAGACCATCCTGGCCAACGTGGTAAAACCCTGTCTCTACTAAAATACAAAAAATTAGCTGGGCATGGTGGTACGTGCCTATAGTCCCAGTCACTTGGAGGCTGAGGCAGGGGAATCACTTGAACCTGGGAGGTGGAGATTGCAGTGAGCCAAGATCACGCCACTGCACTCCAGCCCAGTGACAGAGCAAGACTCCACCCCACCAAAAAAAAAAAAAAAAAAGTACGTGGCAAGTGTCAGAGGTGATTAAAGCAAGAGAATGACATGATGGACCCATGACAGGGACGGTGACCTGGATGGAGGGACACAGATCCCTAAGGTTCTTCTGATACTGGTGAGGCTCTAGATGACAGAGTCTGAACCAAGGCACTGACCACAGGGATGTGGTCATGAGGGATAAAGGAGGCAGAATCCTCAGGTTTGGCTGTAATGGGAGGGTCATTCCAAGCTATGTGGCTAGTGATCCCACTAACAAGAAGGGTGGAGACTAGCCACACACTTCCCTCTGCTTCCTGGGCTGGCTATGGAGGATCATAGCATCTCAGAGTTGGAAAGCACCAGTAAGATCACCTTATACACAAGCTCATTGTACAGACAAGCAACTGGGCTCTAGGGGCCAATGTCTGAGGCCACAGTTTGTAAGGAGCAAGCAAAAATGAAAGAGCTGAGACTTATCCACTTTAGAGAGTACTTGCTAGAGAACAGGGAACATGACTAACTCAGCAGAGGCATCCAATGCCCCCGTCAACCTCACTTCCTGCCATGGGGTTCTCTGACCTAGGCTGTGGTTGAGGTCACTGCCAACCTTTTGCTGGAAAAGTTCTGCCCACAGCTCAACCAAACCCTGTATAGCTAGCTACTGGTTTTATCTAATTGTTTGGTAATAGCTTATAAGTCCACCTGGTTTCTCCAACCAAGTTGTGAAACCAAAGACCCTGGCTCCAGTCTTTTCACTTCAGTTGTGCCAAGTTGAAAAGGTGAGACAGGGACAGAGAGGGTTGGCTGTGGGCACTCCAGGGCCACCAAGGAGCCAGAAATAAGTCTTGTCTACTGGTTTGATCATTGTCCTATAGAGCTGATACAGTGCTAACGAGCTAACTGATGGTTCTGCTCTTGGTGGCCTACCAGCATCTGAGAGTGGCTGAATGACGAGTGCCAAATACCAAAGCCTGTACAGGAGAATCCAAGAGTAGATGGGTTTGAAGTAACTTGTTTGAGATCCGAAACTCATTCCTCATTCCTGATCCTAATATGTCAAGGTTAGTCAATATCTAGTTAATTGTACAGTCCAATATAGGAGCCACTACTACATGTGGTAATATAAATTTAATTTTTTTAAATTTAGAAACAATTAAAAACTCAGTTCCTCAGTCTTCAACAGCCACATGTGGCTAGTGGCCATCTTATGGAACAGTTCAGACCTAGAACATTCCCCATATCACAGAAAGTTCTATTGGACAGTGTTGTACCTCGCATGTCCTATCTCTGCTTGAATTAAGAGCCACTTGCTCTGAAATCATCTCTACATGCCAAAGTGTAAATAATCTCTTTGATTTTTAAGCAGTAAAGATAAAACTATGTACCACAAAGGACATTCAACACTGCCCAGTAGAAAGGCACTGAGTCCCCTTGGGCCCCTCAGTTGAAACACAGAAACTAAAATACAACTAAGAGAAATTAAAGTTGAATACAGTATAGTGAAACAGTCTGTTCTTCTCACTTAATTGTTCTTCTATAAAAAGGGTTAATCCCATCCCAGAAGATTAGGGATATGTGGAGATCAAGGGACTATTAATAAGAAGCAACTATTCTTCATAAAAAAATTTGTGACTGACAAAAGTAAAATCAAGTGAAGTAGAAATTTAGGTGGGTGAGGAGAGGAAAAAGGAAGAGCAGTAACATGTTTTGCAGTAAGAAAACTGCAATTAAAATTTGTAATTTTTTATTTCTTATTATTTTTTTGAGACAGAGTCTCATTCTGTCACCAGGCTGGAATGCAATGGCGTGATCTCGGCTCACTGCAACCTTTGCCTCCCAGGCTGAAGCGATTCTCCTGCCTCAGCTTTCCAAGTAGCTGGGTTTACAGGTGTGCGCCGCCATGGCCAGCTAATTTTTGTATTTTTAGTGCGGGGGGTGGGTGGTGTTTCACCATGTTGGCCAGGCTGGTCTCGAACTCCTGACCTCAGGTGATCCACCTGCCTTGGCCTCCCAAAGTGCTGGGATTACAGGCGTGAGCCACCACGCCTGGCCTAGATTTAGTAATTTTTTAAACAGAGCTTTTGGTCTGTAGACATAACTACAACTGTTTAAAAATATTGGTTATCTAGCTAATGAAAATGATCAATGTTAAATTTTATTCATAACACCTATCTCCACTGGGGAAAAATTTACCCAGGTGCAAGGAAAAGCTTCCACTGAAGTCTGTCACATTTCACCACCAACTGTCACCCTTGACTGGTGATCAACAAAAGTGAATAAATACAAATAATAGAGTAGAAAGGAGCAAAACCTGCTAAGAGGTGATACTATCCCCACAAACAATGCACTTGCCCTTTGGTAAGTGTAGTGCTGAAAATGCATTAGGTATTGAAGGAAGAGAACATACAGGAACACCATGGGGGACTGTTTTTAACAATAAGCACAGCAGGAGAATTCAGTTTTACCCAGTTTATGATTCAGATGGTTACTTCAAGTTAATAGCATATATTAAAGTGTTATTCTGAAACGGACATAGAGCACTGCTTAATAAAGGGCTTCAGGCACCTGGTGAGACTCCAGCTGCAAGGGCATTTCCTGCTCTGTATTTATTAATTTCAAGCAATTATTTATGCCCTCCCTCCCTCCTTCTAGAAAGGATTAACATTACTTATATAAAATACAGCAGAAATAAGTACAGAAAGTGGGAGAGAAAGAGAAAAACAAGGGTAGGGATACAAAATGGAGCTGAAAAGGAAGTTAATCCCATACATCTACCATAGCAATCAGAGTACCGCACTGGCTGAGCTGCTAAACCAAGAGTCGACTCTGAAGGACTCAGTGTCCAAAGGCGAAGACAGACCAACTGCTTCAGGAAGGAGACAAGTTGGTCTGGGAAGGAGCTCGTCCTGCAGGCCCTGAAGCAGGTGCTGGGTAATCAGCCCAGTAAGGCCATCTGTAACTAATGGTAGCTCTGTGACATCAAACCTAGAAAGATGGAGGGAGAATCAGCCCAAATACAATGGAACTTTCCTGTTTCACAGTGTGGTTCCCAGAGTCCGGGCATCTGTCCTACCAGTCAATCAGTACCTATTGGTCAGAAGTAGCAAGTGACTTCCGTGAACAAGGCACTAGGAAGATATGACACCAGCTGGGTAGATGACCAGATCCAACGTCACAGAGCCCAGCGAATTCCGACTCACCAGACCCTACCCAGCAGCAGGGATTCCTCACCCCAACTCCAACACCAAACCCAGGAGATCCTAAGCTGGCTAATAGAGCTCTCTCTTCCCACAGTTATGGTTCCATGTTTTTTTCAATAGCATGCTTTCTGTCTTAGTCTGTTTTCAGTGGCTGTAACATAACACCACAGACTGGGCAACTTATAACAAACAGAAATTTGCTTGGCTCACAATTCTGGATGCTGGTGGTGTCAGCATCTGCTTAGCATCTGGTGAGGGCCTTCTTCCTGCATCAAAACATGGCAGAAGTGCAAGCAAGCCCATGATAGAGAGAGCAAATGGGGGCCAAACTGAACTCACTCTCACAATGGCCATTAATGAGGGCAGAGCCCCTTGGCCTACTCGCCTCTGAACAGTCCCATCTCTTCATGCCATGACAATGGCAATTTCGACATGAGTTTTGGAAGGGACATTCAAACCTTAGCACTTTTCCTCAATAACAGCTTAATAACTCCCATAAAGCAAAGCCCATCCCCCTTCCACAGTCTATTAGGTCCCCAAGACAAAAGTCTGTGTGAGGACCCACTAGTCACAGCCTCGGTGCACTCCCTTCACCCACGCTGGGGAAAGCCAAAGCAGCTTATCGCTTTGAAAGCCTGGGGATTTGGGCCTGCTCTGCCTCATCTGGGGGAGTCTGTCTCATCAAAGTGTGTTTCTATTTCCTCTACATCCATGCAGAAGAGATCCGAGCTGGACTCGCTATCGCAGCATACATACTGGGCCTCATGCCATACTTGACAGCATACTCATCACATTTAGTCACCATGAGACTCAATGTAGACCACAAAACTCCCTGCCGT
The DNA here is from genome assembly GCA_963573385.1 of Cacajao melanocephalus. Taxonomy (NCBI): domain Eukaryota; kingdom Metazoa; phylum Chordata; class Mammalia; order Primates; family Pitheciidae; genus Cacajao; species Cacajao melanocephalus. The sequence goes on from CAUYLG010039126.1 coordinate 138,044, forward strand.
GATGGAAATGTTCTAGGTCAGTGCAGTCCAATACAGTGGCAACTAGCCACAGTTGGCTATTGAGTACTTGAAACATGAACAGTCCAAATGGAGACATACTAGAAGTGTAAAATACATACTGAATTTCAAAGACTTGGTGCAAAGAAAAGAACATCAGATTAATAATGTTTAATACTGTTTATTAATATTATATCATTAATAATGTTTACTATTAATTATATGCTGAGGCCAGGCGAGGTGGCTCATGCCTGTACTTCCAGCACTTTGGGAGGCCGAGGCAGGCAGATCACCTGAGCTCAGGAGTTCGAGACCAGCCTGGCCAACATGGTGAAATCCTGTCTCTACTAAAAATACAAAAATTAGCTGGGTGTGGTGGCTGGCACGTGCCTGTAATCCCAGCGACTTGGGAGGCTAAGCCATGAGAATCCTTTGAACCAGGGAGGCGGAGACTGCAGTAACCTGAGACTGTGCCACTGTACTCCAGCCTGGGGGATAGAGAGAGACTGTTTCGCCTCACCCCCAAAATTAATTAATTAATTACATGCTGAAATGATAATATTTTGGAATATACTTGGTTAAATAAATTGTATTATATTAATCTTGCCTGTTTCTTTTTTCTTTTTTTTCAATGTATCTACTAGAAAAAGTAAGATTACATATGTGGCTAGCATTCTATTTGTATTAGCCAGCACTGACTTCTTTTATTTAGTCTTTTCTTTTTAAATTTTTTTTCCCAGACACCAGGCCCAGTGGATAGTCTTTTTCTTTAAATTGACTTATTTTCACTTAGTTTTTTTATTTTACTTTTTTTACTTTTTACTCATTCCAAAAATATTCAGAAACTGCAGTCTGATGTACTAGTTGTATTTTTAAAATACAATTGAAGAATCAACAGAACTATTAACCTAAAGTTAAAAAGATAAGTTTGTCCACATGCATCCTAAAACCTTCTTATGTACCATACCCTTTGGGAAATGGTAGCCCAGAGCAGAGCTACTCAAAATGTGTCCTGTGGACAGGTGCCAGTCTCTTATTTTTACTTTTTTTTCTTCAGCAAACCCTGAGCAGCCTAACCCTGATGGGCTGTGGGGAGGGAGCCCAATCTCTTTATTATTCATTATCAGTCTGCAATAAAGTCATAAATTCAGAGCATGCTTTTTTTTTTTCTTTTTTTTTTTTTGGGGGAGACAGTCTTACTCTGTCGCCTAGGCTGGAGAACAGTAGCCATCTCGGCTCACTGCAACCTCCACCCCCCTGGTTCAAACAATTCTCATGCCTCAGCTTCCCAAGTAGCTGGGACTATGAGAGCACACCACCACACGCGGCTAATTTTTGTATTTTTAGTAGAGACGGGGTTTCGCCATATTGCCCAGGCTGGTCTTTAACTCCTGACCGCAAGTCATCTGCCTGCCCTCCCAAAGTGCTGGGATTACAGGTGCGAGCCACTGCTCCCCGACGAGAGCATGCATTTAGAAACATTTACAGCAATTTGACAGAATAATCTGTTATGAGCTCTTTAAATCTAATATTTAATCTAATCTGATATTTAAAAATTGGGACTTGTATTTTCCATGTCTTTCATATATTGTTCTTTACCATGTTTCACCAAGATATTGGTCAACAGCAGATTGGAAATTTATGAAAAAACCAAAAACTCCTCCTTTACCAGAGTTAGTTTGAGACACACTAGCCTACAGTATCAGAGAATCTTCGAGGGTCCTTCTAGAGCAACGACCAGAGTTACAGCAAGAGCCTCAATCACACCCAACAGAGTGTCCTAACGCAGGAAGCAGATTAAGGACATCTTCAGATCCTCAACAATAATGGTGGGTACAGAAAAGATGGGGGGTTAATTCCTGGTAAACTAGGAAATTCCATTAAATGGAACTTCTCTTTCTCTAAGAATTTTAATAATATTTTTGCTGTAATTCTAAGAAATGAGATCCCCATCGCCTTTGGGGAGAAAAACAACTGTGTACTAAGGAAAAGGCAAGTAAGATCTTTGTAAGATGTGGCTAGATAGTATTGAGCTAGCTCCTCAGAAGGGTACAGCAGATGTGGGAGACACAGCTCATGTGTGAAAGGAGTTTATCATCCATCTTTGGAGGCACAGTGGCATGGAAGGTTAAAAATTCTCAGCTCTGAAGTCAAACACACTTGGGTGTGAGGCCTGGTTTGCCACTTACTGTATGCCCTTGGGCAAATAAACTAACCTTTCTTCTTTTTTACATCTTTCACCTCTGGCTGAATACATAACCTTTCTTAATTAATTAACATATAATCTGCCCTCTGTATCCAAGGGTTCTATATCCAAGGATTCAACCAACCACAGACTGAAAATATTCAGATGAAGGCTGGGCATGGTGGCTCCTGCCCGTAATCCCAGCACTTTGGGAGGTGGATCAGCTGAGTTCGAGACCAGCATGGCCAACACAGTGAAACCCTGTCTCTACTAAAAATACAAAAATTAGCCAGTTGTGGTGGCGGCTGCCTGTAATCCCAGCTACTTGGGAGACTGAGGCAGGAGAACTGCTTGAACACAGGAGGCAGAGGTTGCAGTGAGCCAAGATGGCGCTACTGCACTCCAGCCTAGGCAACAGAGTGTCTATCTCAAAAAAAGAAAATATTCAGCTATTCAGATAAAATAAAATGGATGGTCGCACCTGTACTGAACATGTACAGACTTTTTTCAGTCATTATTCCCAAAACAACACAGTATAGCAACTATTTACATAGCATTTACATTTATTAGGTATTATCAGTAATCCAGAGATGATTTAAAGTAAAAGGGAGGGAGGAGCACAGTGGTTCACGCCTGTAATCCCAGCACTTTGGGAGGCCAAGGTGGGCAGATCACTTGAGGTCAGGAGTTCAAGACCAGCCTGACCAATGTGGTGAAACCCGATCTCAACTAAAAACACAAAAAACGGCCAAGCGAGGTGGCTCATGCCTGTAATCCCTGCACTTTGGGAGGCTGAGGCGGGCAGATAATGAGGTCAGGAGTTCAAGACCAGCCTGACCAACATGGTGGTGAAACCCTGTCTCTACTAAAAAATATAAAATTAGCCAGGCATGGTAGTGGCGCATACCTGTAATCCCAGCTACTCAAGAGGCTAAGGCAGGAGAATCGCTTGAACCCAGGAGACAAAGGTTGCGGTGAGCCGAGATCACACCATCGCACTCCAGCCTGGGCAACAAGAGCGAAACTCCATCTCAAAAAAAAAAAAAAAAAATTAGTCGACGGTGGTAGCACGTGCCTGTAGTCCCAGCTACGTGGGAGGCTGAGGCAGGAGAATCACTTGAACCCAGGAGGCAGAGGTTGCTGTGAGCAGAGATCATGCCACTGCACTCCAGCCTGGGTGACAGAGCAAGACTCTGTCTCAAAAACAAAAACAAAAAACAAAAATTAAGCAGGCATAGTGGTGCATGCCAGTAGTCCCATCTCCTTGGAGGGGCTAAGGTGGGAGAATCGCTTGAACCTGGGAGGTCGAGGCTGTAGTGAGCTGAGATCGTGCCACTGCACTCCAGCCTGGGTGACAAAGTGGGACCCTGTCTCAAAAAAAAAAAAAAGAATAAGGGAGGAAGTGCATAGGTTATATGTAAATACTATATTATTTTATATCAGACACTTGGGCATCCTTGATTTTTGGTATCCTTGAGAGGTGCTAGAACCAATCCCCCATGGATACCAAGGAACGACTGTACTTACCTATTACAGTAGATATTCTCCAAAAGGGCCACTAAAAGCTTCTCCTTTCCCAGCAGGTGCATGCTGTCCTCACATCAAGAAGTAGAGTCTATTTCCACTCCCCTTGAATCTAGGCTGGCCTTGGGACTTGCTTTGACCACTGAATGCAGCAAAATGACATTCTGGGACTTGTAAGTGCAGGCCTTAAGGGAACTGGCAACATCTGCTTCCTCATTCGAAGCACAGCAGCCACACTGTTAGAAAGTCCAGGATAGACTCCCTGTGATTAGATACCTGGACAAGAGACCATCTTGCACATTTCAAGTCCAACTAAGCTCCCAGTAGACTGCATCAGCATCAGTGATTCCAGGTGACCCCAAATGGAGCAGCAGAACTGCTCCAGTGAGCCCAGGCAACTACCGGAACTGTGGGAGATAAGTTTTGGAGTGGTTTGTTACACAATAATAGATAACTGAAATGTCTCTGAAATAACAAAAAGAGTATAAAGGGTGACTGTGAACACAAAAGTAATGTATACATGCTTATACTGATACTTGGCACACAAGTGCTCAACAATTAGCAGCCACGACTGTCTGGGAAGCTGAAAAGAACATGCACGGTGTATAACTGCAGACTGCTGTGTAAAGTTACATTCAGGTTCTGAGCGCTTTGCAGGACCTGAGGAGTGGGAATGTACTGGAAGGAGGTGAAAAGGCAAGGCTTCAGGGCAAGAGCACATCTTGGACCTGAAGGACAGAGTATACAGAATACTGGTTTCTAAACCTCTAATGCATGAAGACCCACCCACAGACTTCTAGGCAATTGCAATGCGTGTCCGCACCAAAGGCTGAAGACTGCCCTGGCAGAAGTCTCGAGGTCTCTATATAGACAGAACAGTGGCTGTGAGGCCAGGGGGAATGATAAATGCTAATGAGTATGGGGAATCTTTCTGGGGTGATGAACATGTTCTAAAATTGACTGTGGTGACTGCTGCACAACTCTGTGAATATACTAAAAGCCACTGAATTGTGCATTTTAAATGGGTGGAATGTACGGCATATGAATTTTACAGAGACGATAAAGCTGTTTATTTTTGAGTCAGTCTCTCACTTTGTCACCCAGGCTGGAGTGCAGTGGCACAATCTCAGTTCACTGCAGCCTCAACCTCATAGGCTCAAGCAATCTTCCTGCTTCAGCTCCCAAAGTAGTTGGGGCTGTAGGCACGTGCTACCACGCCCAGCTAATTTTTTGTATTTTTTGTGGAGACAGGGTTTTGCCATGTTGCCCAGGCTGGTCTTGAACTCCCGAGTGCAAGTGATCTGCCGGCCTCAGGCTCCTGAAGTGCTAGGATTACAGATGTGAACCATAACTGGCTGTAAAGCTGTTATTAAAGAAACACAGACGGTGGGAGGGATGAAGAGGGTGAGACAACAAAGGAGTAAGGAACATTCCAAGGGGTTCCCTGGGGGCTGCAAGGCACCGACCTATTTGCCAGTGAGAGGAAAAGCAAGTATTTTTAGGTGGTGAATGAACCCAGCACCAGTCAGAAGCTAGAAGCCCTGGGGGCAGACCCTGTCATTCCAAGGATCTCAGGCATTCGGCATGACTGCTATTCCCTTAAATGCTTTCCATGCATGTGGCTCACTCATACCTTTTTCCTTTCGCTTAAATGACAACCCAAACTCTGCTAATCACAAGGCTCTTAAAAACAGAAAAAGTTCCTAAGCAAGAGGGAAAAAAATGCTTCCCGACAGAAAAGCAGATCAGGGCTTGCATTCTGACTGACCTCAGGGGCAAATGACGCGGGATCCAGAGGCCTAGCCAGTCCCAGAGCCTCAGATGCTGAGACAGCGAACTCCACATTTCAACATGGCCAACACAGATGTGAGGTGGACAGTGGACACTCCCTCCCTAAGGGCCGCTGCCCTCTACCTGCCTCCTTCCTTCTTCTGGTGGAATTCCTTTCAAAAGAGGCTGGAGGGCAGGGCCGTGGGAAGTTTTCAGATCCCGGAACTGCTGCCAGAGCCAACTTAGCACACGGACAGCCCCCCGAAACCAGGCAGTATCACTGTATCACCAGGCAACATATCTCATTAAATCCTCTCAACAAGACCCACCAGGATATTTACCAACATCCCCCAGAAATCTCCATCTGTTGCCTGCCCAAATCCACCTTGCGAATCCTTCTGTTTTGTGAGTCAATCAGTGTAATTACTACAGAAGACAACATGTTCTTTTAAAACACTGGCCACTGAAGAAGATGGGGCAACTGAAAGAGAGGAAAAAGGAAAACATCCTTTCACGTTGGAGAGGAAGCAGGGTTAGAGATGACAGACGACATCGGAAGAGAAATCAGAAAGACTTTCAGCAGTTTGCCTGAAGGTCCTGCTAAGTCCAAGTCCTATGCTGCCACCAGTAAATAAAGCCGGGAGCCGCAAACCAAACACAATGTTGTAGGAAGTTTGTGGTCCTTTCCACTGACAAAGAGACTCTACGGGCATAAACCCAACTTGTTCTTCTTGATCTCAACAGTTTTAGGATTAAAGTGTTCAAGAATAGTTTTAAACAGAACTTTGAAAAAGGATTAAGAACTCCAATTTCTTGGGGACCCAACTCTCTGTCTTTGCTGCTTGGGCCCACCCTATTTTGTTTTTTTAATTTTACAATTTTTAATTTCTCGTGAGTACATGGTAGGTAGTAGGTGCGTGTATTTCTGGGGTATATGAGATGTTTTGGTATAGGCATGCAATGTAAAATAATAACATCACGGAAAATGGGTTAGCCATCCCCTCAAGCATTTATCCTTTGTGTTACAAACAATCCAATCATACTATGTTATTTTTAAATGTATCATTAAATTATTATTGACTATAATTACCCTGTCGTGCTATCAAATACTAGGCCTTATTAATTCATTCTATTTTTTATACCCATTTACTATCCCCACCTCCCTCCTACCCCCAACTACTCTTCCCAGCCTCCAATAACCATCTACTCTGGACCTCCGGGCCCCACCCTACTTTGTTTTTCTTTTGAGACAGAATCTCACTCTGTTGCCCAGGCTGGAGTGCAGTGGCTCGATGTCAGCTCACTGCAACCTCCGCTTCCTAGGTTCAAGTGATCCTCTGCATCAGCCTCCCAAGCAGCTGGGATTACAAGCGTGCACTGCCACGCCTGGCTAATGTTTGTACTTTTAGTAGAGACAGGGTTACACCATGTTGGCCAGACTGGTCTCAAACTCCTGACCTCAAGTGATCCACCTGCCTCAGCCTCCTAAAGTGCTGGGATCTGGGCATGGTGGCGCAGAAGGTGGAGGTTGCAGTGAGCCAAGATTGCACCACTGCACTCCAGCCTGGACAAGAGTGAGACTTTGTCTAAAAAAAAAAGAAAAGAAAAATCAAAGTGCTGTGATTACAAGCATGAGCCACCGTGTCTGGCCCCCCACCCTACTGTGAACCCCCGAGGAAGGTTATCCTGAACTTCCAGTTTGCACCTCTACATTCTCACACTCCAGGGCAGGGGATGAAGACATGCAAATGGAAGGACCTGAGGAAATGCCATCTTACCTCAAAGCAATTCCCTCCTTCCTAGGGAACAAGGGGGAAAGGAGTTCAATTCAGTAAACAATGTATACTACTCAGGTGACTGGGACACAAAAATCTGAGATTTCACCACTATACAATTCATCCATGTAACCCAAAACCACTTGTACCCCAAAAGCTATTACAATAAAAAATAAAAATTTTTTTAAAAACAATATATACCTGTAGAATGCACTGGAAAACTAAACGGGCCTCAGGAAACATGCTTTGTAGTTCCATTATCTCAAAGTTCTGCACTGACACATTTCTTTAATTCAACTCATCAGTGATTTATGAGCACTCAACCCATGGTAGCTGCTCCCAGCATGACACGATTAAACAATGGTCACAGACCTACTATGCACAAAAACCCTAAGGAGGGGTAGGATGATGATCCAGTCACCTTCTGGACCAGGCAGCACTGAGAGAGGTGACTATAACTTGGTCCCAGGCCTTGCTCTCAAGCTAACAATCTAACAGAGGAAATGCACCAGCTTGAGCCCTTGGGCGTCAGGCCTGCTTTACAGACATTTAATTCCTTCATCCTCCAGATGGTACTCTATCTCCCAGTGTTGTTCTTCAGCAACCCCCACCTTATTTGTGTGTGTGTGTGTGTGTGTGTGTGTGTAACAGAGTCTGACTCTTTCGCCCAGGCTGGTGTGCAGTGGCACCATCATGGCTCAAGCAGCCTCAACCTCCAGGGCTCAAGCGATCCTCCCACCTCAGTCTCCTAAGTAACTGGGACTACAGGTATGCACCACTACACCCAGCTATTTTTTTTTCAAGAGATAGGGTCTCACTTTGTTCCTCAGGCTGGTCTTGAACTCCTGCACTCAATCGATCATTCTGCCTCAGCATCCCAAAATGCTGGGATTACAGGTATGAGCCACTGCGTCCAGCAAGTGTGATACACTTGACGACTGCTCCTAAAGCCAATTTTAAACATGAGAAAACTGAAGCTCACAGATGTCAAATAACTTCCCCAAAATTACACAGTAGGAGGACAGTGCTGACATTCATACCCAGGCAGTCTGGACCTCAATCTACTCAGCTTTAGTAACAGTGATGGCCAGCAGAGTCCGGCACACAGGAAACACCCAATGAGCATCTGCCTAGAGGAGCATGAAGGTTAATATCACACAGACAGAGTAAGAGTGCTTATCTGGAGGTACTGCAGGGACAGACAGGAGGAAGTTCATTCATTCTGACTGAGAGAACCTAGAGGAAGTGAATTCCTGAAGAGAAAACAGGAGAAGGGAGTATTTCAGTCTGAGGGGGACACAAGGTCTGTGTGACAGTGATGCTGTCCAATGTCATGGTTGAGATCTGCTGATCCTATCAGCCGGTTAAAGGTATTTAAGCAGATTGAGGCCAGGTGCAGGGGCTCATGCCTGCAATCTCAGCACTTTGGGAGGCCAAGGCGGGTGGATCACGAGGTCAGGAGTTCAAGACTAGCCTGGCCAACACAGCAAAACCCCGTCTCTACTAAAATAATACAAAAATTAGCCAGGTATGGTGGCAAGGTGCCTGTAATTCCAGCTCCTCAGGAGGCTGAGGCAGGACAATCACTTGAACCCGGGAGGTGGAGGTTGTGGTGAGCCGAGATCGTGCCATGGTACTTTAGCCTGGAGGACAAGAGCAAGACTCCATCCCCCCCCAAAAATAAAAGAAAAATAAAACAATAAAGGTATTCAAGCAGACTGAAACAAGCTCTTGCTCATTTGCTATACTATGCATATCAGATAAGTATTAAACAGTAGATTTGGTAATTTCTATTCAGCGGTAATTAAAAGGAAAGGAAGAAGGCATCAATGGGGGGTAATGGGAACATGCACAGGATTTCAATATTGGAAGAACCTGTTGCTAGAGGGAACCACCAGCGGTATTTCCTTGCTGTCTTCTACCACGGCTCCCAGGAAAACCACTCGCCAACTCATATCCCCCAACTGTACAACACAAAACTGTTGGATAGCCTAAACATCTCAGGTCTTTCTGTGTTTTGCAGCCTTCACAGTACCCAGCTGAAGCTTAGGAACAATGGTTGACTCTCTAGAAAAGCAGGTGAATTATCATTAGGAATGGGTCCCAAATGCTAAGGGCCTGGGTAACCAAGAATAATCAGTATCCAGGACAGATTATTATAAAACCTCAAGAATCATAATTTTTCTAAGGAGACTTTTTTTTTTAAGCACCTAGCCTTGCTAACTCCCCCGAAGAACAAATCATGGTATCACCTGGCACCTAAATTGAACATTCCAATTTGACCGTACCAACCTTAACGCTCATAGGTGTTTATTTCACATTTTAAACCTTCACACAACATGTCTTTCTGTATTTCCAATTTCAAATGAAGGAAGATAGTTTTAAGCTAATCTTAATATCAGAAAAGTGCATTAAATGATTCTGCAATAGTTTCCAAACAGAACTTATTAAGAATCTCCCCTGCCAAAGTACCTCCTCTCCTTCCCCTAATTTTGTTTCCATTAAAAAAAAAAATCTCCCCTTAAGTTCCTTCAAATAAAATCCAAGATACACTGAAGGCCCAGCCGTACCACCCCTCCCCACTTCTCATGAGTACAACAAAACATCGAAAGAAACCATTATTTAAGCTCTCAACCAAATAAAAATGCAAACTGAAACAACCTCTCCTTTTCAATGTTTTATTATATAAGGTTGCCTCTGTCAGGGAGGGTCGTTGTGGAGGGCGGTTTCCAGGTTCTTCTTTAGCAGATGCAGCTTGAGTGTTTCAAGCAGAAAGGATAAAAACAAAAGCACACATTTCAAAGGTAGTTATGACGTTATCCTGTGACATTTAATGAATTCTGCCTTTGAAAAAGCATAATGAAAAACACAACTGGAAATTATTTAAGCTATCTCCTCCTCCTATGAATGATGCAACTGAAGGCCCAATCAGAAAATACCCCTCACCCCCACAACCCCAGTGAAAAAGCATGTTTTATGAAAATTCCTCTTGATTTCTTTCCTTTTCTTGGCCCAGCTTATATAAAATACTCATATTTTCACTATGTGATAATTCATCGAATCATAGTTTTGTGCGTTTTTTAAAATGCATGTTAGACTGCAGTAAAAAATGTTTTTAAAATAGCCTGCATTATTAAGTAAAAAAAGAAAAAAAGGTGTTGTCAGGAAAAACAGCATGAAATCAGTTTCCATGCTGCTTACACCCCCGCACTACCTGCAATCACTTTACAGAACGTTAGCATCAGACGACTCCATTCGAGACCTGCTTATCTAAAATCGTGCCAAAATGTCCTGACAGTCTCCTCCACTGCCTTGCTGGCTTCTGGGCAGCCAGAAATCAGCCCTCCACGGCTCCAGGCATCTGCGGCCTCGAGGGCCGAGAGCCTAGTTTGCCCGCTGCCTTCGGAGGGGCCGCGGCCGGCCACCTGAGCAGCGTACCCGAGACCACAGGGAGTGCGTCCGAGCCAGAGGAGCACCCGGTCCGCGACAGACACCTGGCCGCCCAGGCAACAATCCCTCTGCCTCTGCCAATGGGTGGCACACTGGTTTTGCCCCTGGGAACGCCAAGAGGTGCGAAGCTGGGCTGCAGCGGTGCTTGCGCGCGTTTCTCAGAACGCAGAGAGGGCGCGCGCGGAGGCCGGGGCAACCCCAGAAGCCCGCTCTGTTTACCCTAACGACCCCCACGCCGGCTGCTCCTCGACGACCGGTACTGGACACCCAGCACCCCCTCAGGCACCTCCAACCCAAACACACCTGCCGCCCACCCTAAGCCATCCCCCAGGTGTACACACTCACCCAGTTCTCCCCAGAAAAGGACAACCACTTGCACAGAGAGGGGTGCGGCCCTTGGATAAACGTCCCGTCGATCCCGTACCCGGGAAAGGGCGTTTATCCCAGCTCTGCGCCTTGACCCCTCCCCCAACGCTCGAAGACCGCTGCCCTGCGCCACCCTGCCAGTCCCGCTCCGCCCCCGCGGGGGAACCCGAAGCCCTCGGGCGCCCGCCAAACTCTGGGGATCCTACCTTGAGGCCTGTAGTTGGGCTGAGAGGTCCGCACCGCACCCGGTTCTGCGATCTTCCCTGACAGAGGTGTACCCCGCGCAGTACCTTCAGGCCGGAATCCGGTCCCGAAGCCGCCACCGCGCTCCATCAGAACACACCGACCGCACAGGCGCACTGCCAAGCCCGCCGCGCCGCATGGAACCCGCGCGCGCGTCAGCATGCGCACGCGTCCTCACGCAGCGCGCGCGCAGGGCGTGCACGTGCGATAGGCGCACCGGTTCCACTCACGGCGCACGCAGGAGTGCACGTGCGACAGGCGCACGGGTTCTCACGCGCAGAGCGTGCACGTGCGATAGGCGCACCGGTTCTCGCGCGCAGAGCGTGCACGTGAGATAGGCGCACCGGTTTTCGCTCGCAGGGCGTGGACTTGCGATAGGCGCACCGGTTCCACGCACAGCGCACGCAGGGCGTGTACGTGCGATATGCGCACCGGTTCTCACGTTGCGCGTGCACATAGCGTGTGCATTTCATGTGCACAGCAGTCCTCACGGGCGTGCACTTATCTTTACACACTGTTGTACACAGTGCACACACAGAAGGCATGCACACGCACAGTTCTTCACATACATGCAACATGCACACTGAACGTGCACAGCAGCGCAAATGCACCTTCTCACACAGTGTAGATACACACTCAAAGCGTGTATAGATGTAGGGTGCAGTTTCTTTTTTTTTTTTTTTTTTTAAGATGGGGTTTCACCATGATGGCCAGGCTGGTCTTGAACTCCTGACCTCAGGTGATCCACCCACCTCGGCCTCCCAAAGTGCTAGGATTACAGGCGTGAGCCACCGCGCCCAGCCCAGGGTGCAGTTTCTCACACACCGTACACACACATCCTCACACAATGCGTGAACACAGAGCACACAACGTGCACACACGTGCTCACTCAGCACGCACACGTTTACACACCCTGGGCGTTTGCATGCAAACTCAGCAATGCAGCCTTAGAAACAGTTTCTGGCTAGGCCCACAGGTGGGTGCCAGCTGGGCCAATGCCACATGTGCAGACCCCGGAGGATCCGCCCTCCAAGCAGTTAGGTTCCAGTTCTCGAGGAGCATGGGTAATGTTTAGTGATGCCCCACCCTCAGCGTGCGGTCACCCAGGGAGGGACAGCAGCAGGCTATTGGGGTCTATCTTCAACGAAAGGCAGGGGCACATGCCATAGGCTGACCTTGGCCTTTCAACCACACACCCTACTCCGCAGCCAATTTGGTTCTTCTTCTCCTGAGGGGTAAATAATTCTGACTGAAACCTGTGGGAGGCTGGGTGTGGTGGCTCACGCCTGTAATCCCAACACTTTGGGTGGCTGATGCGGGTGGATTGCTTTGAGCCCAGGAGTTTGAGACCCCTGTCTCTACAAAAAAAAAGTAAAAAATTAGCTGGGCATGGTGGCACGCCTGTGGTCCCGGCTGCTCGGGGAGGCTGAGGCGGGAGGATCGCTTGAGCCTGGGCGGTCGAGGTTGCAGTGAGCCATGATCATGCCACTGCACTCCAGCCTGGGCGACAGAGACCCTGTCTCAAAAAACAAAACACCTCTGCGGGGAAGATCTCTCCAAGAAGACACACAAGAAACTGCTAAACTCATTGCCTCTGGAGTAGGGGTCAGGGAAGGGTGTGAGGTTGGGGGTAGGGGGAGAGTCTTTCCCCTGGGCATCCTTTCACCACTGCCATGCACATTTATTATCTTTTCAAAAACATTGAAAAAGACATCTTGGCAGGGCCACCTCAAGCCTCCAGGTGTTTACCCAAGCCTGCCAAGTGATAACCAGTTCCCATGGAGCCCCAGGCTGCACGTTTTTCTTGTTGGATGGTGACCAGCCTGAAAGTTTTATTACCACCCCTGGGGGGAGAAATACACAATTAAAAATGAAGCTGAATAATGGGTACAGGTTTTCTTTTTTGGATGAAAATGTTCTAGGATTATGGTGAGTGCATAACTAAGTATACTAAAAACTATTGAATTGAGCATTTTAAGTGGGTAAATTTTATGGTCTCTTAATTATATCTAATTTTTTTTTAATGGGAAGCTGAAACTCTCAGGAATGGGCACCTGTACTCTTGGCCAAAAGCTGGGAAACAGTCCCTTTGTGGCACAAAAGAGTTTGTAATGAATGTACGCCTGACATGCCCAAAGGTGTGCCGGGAGTAGGGTTCGAGTTTGGTGAGAAAGCCAGGAAAGTTTAAACATAAATGTGTAGGAAAGCGGGCAAGTCGGGGCTGGTACCCTGAGCTGTGGTGGAAATTCGAATACATTAAGATCAAGCCAAATTAATAACAGCATGAGAGCTGTCACTTTCTCCTCCTTTATCTTAGGGACCTTTGGTGAGTTTAATTCATCCAACTCTTGAGGTCACGGCCTGCTGACATCTGTGTGTAGCATCCCTCTCTCCTTTTATTGTATTTTTGGGGTCCTTTTACTTTCCATTCCTCTCCCTAATCATAAACACCTCCTCTGATATCTTTGCAGCTGCAATTCTGAAACACTGTTGTGAATGTATGCATGCATTTTAAATTTATATAAATGATACTGCATAAAAGCTATCATTCTATTTGTTTTTCCTCGCTTGGTATTGTTCTCAAGATCTATACAAAACAATTAGCCATTCTATCTGGTTTACCCTTCTGTAAATCACCTGTTCAATCCTTGCCCATATTTCCACTGGGCTACTCTGGTTGATTTCCAGGAGTTTCTTGTATTCTAGATAACTGCTGGTTTAAATGTAGCAAATATTTTATCCTAGCCAACTAAGCTTTTTAAGATTAGTAAAATTTTCCTTAATTTTTATGACAAAATCCTATTAACATGTTTACTCCATTTACTTTGTAATATATTGCCCTATTTTTTTAATCAACTGCTTTGAGAGTACATTACAAATACTTCCATGTGTATTTCCTAAGATTATGAATGTTCTTTTACACACACTAATTATCAACTTAAGTAAATTTAACATGGATACAATAATTTTCTCTCATTGGCTGTTCCTCCACCATACAGGTAGTTTTTCTCTTGCAATAAGCAATCTGTGGGGAGGCACTTTAAGGTTATGCAGGTACTTACTCTTTGTCAAAACTTCTCTCTACATTTAGCATCCATTGATGGTTCTTGCTTGATCCCATCTCATGATGGTTACAAAGTGATAAAATCCATAAAGTTTTCACCTTATGGTTTGCATTTTAAGAAGTCTTGTTAATATGTACTTCCCTAGTCCCAAGATACTCCCCATTCCCCTCATGCTTATAGAAAAAAAAAAGTAAAAAATGCTTTACTCTGAAGCAATTTTTCTGTATAAGGTGAGGTAAAGATCCAAATCCACTTTTCTCTCCAAAGTGTAGTTTGGTCAGCACTACCTGCTTACTTATCCTTTCCCCAGTAATTTTTTTTTTTTTTTTTTTTTGAGGCCAAGTCTCACTCTGTCGCCCAGGCTGGAGTGCAGTAGCACGATCCTCCCGGCTCACTACCACCTCCACCTCCCAGGTTCAAGAGATTCTCCTGCCTCAGCCTCGAAAGTAGCTGAGATTACAGGTGCATGCCACCACGCCCAGCTACTTTTGTATACTTTAGTAGAGACGGGATTTCACCATGTTAGCCAGGCTGATCTTGAACTCCCGACCTCTGGTGATCTGCCTGCCTTGGCCTCCCAAAGTGCTGGGATTATAGGTGTGAGCCACCGTGCCTGGCCTTCTCAGTAATTTTTGAAGCCACTCTTTAAAAAATCAAATATCGCTGGGAGCAGTGGTTCACACCTTGTAAGCCAAGCAGTCTGGGAGGCTAAGATGGGCAGATCACCTGAGGTCAGGAGTTCGAGAGCAGCCTGACCCATGGAGAAACCCCGTTTCCTAAAAATACAAAATTAGCCGAGCATGGTGGCTCAGGCCTGTAATCTTAGCTACTCAGGAGGCTGAAGCAGGAGAATCACTCTAACCCGGGAGGCAGAGGTTGCGGTGAGCTGAGATTGTCGCATTGCATTCCAGCCTGGGCAACAAGAGTGAAACTCCATCTCAAATTAAAAAAAAAAATTCCAATGTCTATTTCCCATAGTAGGTGAGCCAGATTCTGAGGTATCTATTCTGATCTTGCTGTCTGTTACCGCATCTATTATGTACCACTATGGCTTAGGGTACAACTTATCTGTTGGAGTGAATTCCCTCTTAGCAGTGTTTTTAGAATTCTTTGAAATTCAGTATTTCCACATGAATATACTTTAGGATGTTTTTGCAATCTCCCACCATGGCCTACTGTAATACTAATTGTAACTATATTGAAGTCAGAGGTTAATTTGGGGAAAATTGACATTTTCATAACATTATGACAGAATATCCATTAACGTAATTTGTATTTAAGCTTTTAAAAAAATGACTTTCAAGTTTCCTGGGCTTTTCCCACTACACCAACTTCCTATAAAAATCTATAGTATTGCCAAAGTGGCTCATGCCGGTAATCCCAGCACGTTGGGAGGCTGAGGCAGGCAGATCACATGAGGTCGTGAGTTTGAGACCAGCTTGACCAACATGGAGAAACCCCATCTCTATTAAAAATACAAAATTAGCCGGGCATGGTGGTGTATGCCTGTAATCCCAGCTACTTGGGAGGTGGAGGCTGCGATGAGCTGAGATTGCGCCATTGCACTCCAGCCTGGGCAACGAGTGAAACTGTCTCAAAAAAAAAAAAAAAAAAAAAAAGAAAGAAAAAGAAAATCTATAGTATGGGCCAGGCAGAGTGGCTCACACCTGTAATCCCAACACTTTGGGAGGCAGAGGTGGGTGCATCACCTGAAGTCAGGAGTTCGCGACCAACCTGGCCAACATAGTGAAACACCATCTCTACTAAAAATACAAAAATTAGCTGAGCATGGCAGCAAGCACCT
The DNA here is from genome assembly GCA_963573385.1 of Cacajao melanocephalus. Lineage (NCBI taxonomy): Eukaryota > Metazoa > Chordata > Mammalia > Primates > Pitheciidae > Cacajao > Cacajao melanocephalus. The sequence goes on from CAUYLG010039126.1 coordinate 154,223, forward strand.
GTAATTCCAGCTACTTGGGAGGCTGAGGCAGGAGAATCGCTTGAACCCGGAAGATGGAGGTTGCAGTGAGCTGAGATTGCGCCACTGCACTCCAGCCTGGGTGACAGAGCAAGACTGTCTCCAAAAAAAAAAAAAAAGGCCTGGTGCAGTGGCGCACGCCTGTAATCCCAGCACTTTGGGAGGCTGAGGCAGATGGATTAGGAGTTTGCAACCAGCCTAACATGGTGGAACCCTATCCCTACTAAAATACAAAACAATTAGCTGGGCATGCTAGTGCATGCCTGTAATCCGAGCTACTTGGGAGGCCAAGATAGAAGAATCGCTTGTACCTGGGAGGTGGAGGTTGGAGTGAGTGGAGATTGCGCCATTGCACTCCAGCCTGGGCAACAAGAGTGAAACTCCGCCTCAAAAAAAAAAATTTAGTATGTTGAATAGTATCTTAAAATGTACTATACCACTTGTTAGTCTAATGCAGATCTCAAATTATCTGATCTCAGAACCCCTTTATATCAAGGGTCAACAAACTACAGTGCATAGGTCAAATACAGCCCACTACCTATTTCTGTTAATAACGTTTTATTGGAATATAGCCGCACTCATTTGTGTGTAACATCTGTGGCTGTTTTTGCACTACAATGGCAGAACTGAGTAGTTCTAACAGATCAGATGGCCTGAAAAGCCCAAGGTATTTACTATCTGGCCCTTTATAGAAAGAGGTTTGCCAACCCCTACTTTATACTTAAAAATGTAGAATCACAGAGCTCTTTGGCTGTTGGTAGATCTAATTTCTAAAACTCTAACTTTTACTTGAAAATACAAATGTAACACTGGCAATAAACACCGTCAATTTTCCTTGAAATGGCAAGCTTGCGAGTTGTCTGTCAGTTAATACAGTTGACTGTATGAATAGATTTTTAAAAAATGTTAATTCAAGAATAAATCCAATGCATTAGCATAAACACTTAATGAGGAGTAACAGAAACAAAAAAATTGAGATGACATTGTTGTACATTTTTGCAAATCTTGACCAGCTTAAAAGATGACAGTCTCATGTCTGCTTTTGTATTCAATGTGTCCTAGTAAGTTTTGGTTGAAGCATATGAAGAAAATCTGGCCTCAGAGGTATGTAGTTGGAAAAGGAAGATTTTAATAGTCTTTTCAGATAATTATTTATGCTCTTTGACACTACACACAATCTTAACAAGAGGTGATTTCCTAAGTTAGCTGCACTGTGGAATCTAACACCAAATCAACAAACGTTTCATACTGTTACATTAAAATTCATTGGTCTATTTTGAACTATGAATGCACTTTTTAACTTCACCCACCTGGAAAACTTGGAAAAAACTGACAGACGTATGATCTTCCATATGTTGACCCTTTTCATTCTACAATTTTAAGATGCCACATTCATTAATATCACTGATCTCTTCAGAAAAGTTCTTTAATGAAGTTGTCAAGCTAACAGTAGCAGATACTACTTTTCTAAAGCTTTTTTCGCTCTTCAAAGCTCAAATTTTATCACCACCAACAAATACGGTTGTTTCCCTTGAAATAACAGGCTATTTTTATTCATTTTTACAAAAATGTTGAACACAAACTCAAGTTTGAAATACCAGCTTATCAGTTTCTCTTTCAAGTAAAAATATTCCACTAAAGCATCCAGTTGTTTGCAATACAAATTATCGCAAATGCTTAACCTTGAGACAACTGCTACACATGGGTATGCAGAAGTGCTTTATGTAGTACTCTCCACTTTGTCACAGGACATATTAAAAAGATGTGTACTCAAAGGTTAGGATGTACCAGTGTATGAGACTAATTTCATTAGGTTAACAAACTTTTATTGCATTGTCAGAGACATTTTTTTTGAGACAGTCTCTCACTCTGTTGCCCAGGCTAGAGTGCAATGGTGCAATCTCAGCTCACTGCAACCTCCACCTCCTGAGTTCAAGCGATTCTCCTGCCTCAGCTTCCCAAGTAGGTGGGATTACAGGCCTGTGCACCATACCTGGCTAATTTTTGTATTTTCAGTAGACAGGGTTTCACCATGTTGGCCAGGCTGGTCTCAAAATCCCGGGATTACAGGTGTGAGCCACCATACCCAGCCTTTTTTTTTTTTTTTTTTTTTTTGGGGGAACAGGGTCTTGCTGTGTTGCTCAGGGTGAATGCAGTGACATATCACAGCTCACTACAGCATTAACCTCCCTGGCTCAAGCAATCCTCCAACTTCAGCCTCCCAAGTAGTGGGGACTACAGGTGTGCACTACCATGCCCAAATGTTTTATTTTTAGGGATGGGGTCTCACTATTTGTCTAGGCTGGTCTCCAACTCCTGGATTTATAGCTGTGAGACACTATGCTGGGCCAAAAACCTTTTTTCTTGAGACTGAGTTTCGCTCTTGTCGCCCAGGCTGGAGTGCAATGGGGCGATCTTGGCTCACTGCAACCTCCGCCTCCCGGGTTCAAGTGATTCTCCTACCTCAGCCTCCTGAATAGCTGGGATTACAGGCATGCGCCACCATGCTGGGCTAATTTTGTATTTTTAGTAGAGACAGGGTTCTTCCATGTTGGTCAGGCTGGTCACGAACTCCTGACCCTCAGGTGATCCTTGGCATCCCAAAGTGCTGGGATTTCAGGTGTGAGCGACTGCACCTGGCCCCAAAAACCTTTTTTTAATTGCAAGTTTATTTCTATGTTTGACTTTGGTAGATAACCTTTATTAAACTAAGAAAATTTCTGACCAGGCACAGTGGCTCACGCCTGTAACCCCAGCACTTTGGAAGGCCAAGGCAGGTGGATCACTTGAGGTCAGGAGTTCGAGACCAGCCAGACCAATATGGTGAAACTCCATCTCTACTAAAAATACAAAAATTAGCCAGGAGTGGTGGTGCATGTCTGTAATCCCAGCTACTTGGGAGGCTGAGGCAGGAGAATTGCCTGAATCCAGGGCACGGAGGCTATAGTGAGCCGAGATTGCACCATTGCACTCCAGCCTGGGCGACAGAGTTTGTCTCAAAAAAAAAAAAAAAAAAGAAAAAAAATCCCATTATTGTTAGATTCCTAAGACGGTTTAAAAATCATAAATATGTATTAAATGTTATCACATTTGCCAAGTCCAGCTCCTTTTGTATCTGACAGCATAGAAATCAGAAATGGGACTTGACGCAGATTTTGTCCCTACTTTTTTTGAGATGGAGTCTTGCTCTGTTACCCAGGTTGGAGTGCAGTGGTGCAATCTTGGCTCTTGGTTCACTGCAACCTCCCCCTCCTGGTGTCAAGCGATTCTCCTGCCTCAGCCTTCCAAGTAGCTGGAGACTACAGGTGCACGCCACCATGCCCAGTTAATTTCTGTATTTTTAGTAGAGATGAGGTTTTACCATATTGGTCAGGCTGGTCTCGAACTCCTGACCTGAGGTGATCCACCTACCTTGGCCTCCCAAAGTACTGGGATTATAGGCGTGAGCCACCACGCCCATCCCCTACTTTCTGATCTGCCAGTATCAAGTTGTGAACTGAACAAAACATGGATTGGAATGGCAGTACAGACTGACCTTTTAAAAGTAGGCAAGTTGGCCAGAAGTATAAGTATTTACTTCACCTATAGGTCTTTGCATCGTATAAAATAAGGTCTGTTGAATGTGACTGGCAATCTGAAATCACTCTGCAGAACTCACTTACCATTAGAAAATGTCATCTTCAGCACAGATTTGTGACAAATTCACTTGCTGAGAAAGGCAACCCCGTATTTGGAGTATGGCTAAATTGATTCATTCAGACCAAACAAACAAAAGCAGACAAAAACAAAGTATACCTTTTCCTTATATATCACAATTAAGTTTTAAAAATAGCAAATTTTTCGAAAAGAATCACGTGAATAGCTAAAAATGTTATGAACAGTTCGAAAAGAATCAATTCTATACATTGTTGAAGTTGTTTCATATTTTATTTTCTAATTGCAATAGTTTGCATCTGATTTCTTTACATCATGCCGTATGATGGAAAAGGAAACCTCTAAATCAGTTAGTACTAATTAGTTGTCATGAAATCTATAGTAAAAGGACTCACTGAAGACTTAAGAATAAAATATTATCAGAGGTATCAATATTATTAACTATAATCTTTCTCTAAAGAAATATAGAGCAGTTGATATTTTGTAAAGTATCTTCAAGCAAATGAGAGACTTTATCTGTTGGTCTTATGCCAAATTAAATGAGGTTGGTAGCAATTTTAAATACTGTGTTGACATGAATATACGAATATACATTCTACGTGTTCCTTCTATTTTAAGAATCAAAGAGTACACACAAAAGAAATGGGAAATACAGAATACAGAAGACATGCATCTTCTATCTTACATAGTACTGGGTATCAAGTGAAGAGGCAGACTGCTCTAAGTACATTACAAGTATGAACATCTAAATCATCAATCCTCCTAACAATTCTGCATGACAGGTACTGTTTTCATCATCCCCATCTTACAGGTGAAGAACCTGAAGCTGAGACAAGCTGGAGAATGTGCCAGTGGTCACCTGCAGGTAGAGGGCCGAGTAAAGGTGGGACACAGGCCCTTTGACCCCAGGATCCATGCTCTTCCCTCTCTAGTACATTGCCTCACAAGTACCTAGCAACTTGCAGGGCTGGGAGGGTGGGATAAGAGAGGACAAAGTCCAACAGTCTCCAAATTGCTCAGTTCTAATTCTATACCTGAGGGTCTAGTGTCTTTTCATTTTGCTCTTTCTGAATAGGAAGAAAAGAAGCAAAGATAAAAGGGAGGGTAGTTGAGGGTAAACCAAAAACACAAAGCAGTGCGCAAAAGTTCATGGGAGTCCAAACAGTATAAATAAAACTTACCCTTACTAAGCAGCATAAAGATAAGCATTTCATACCAATACAAATCATTTTCATTTTTATGACAGTCAGGTTACATTAAAAAAACCTCGCTTTCAATCTGATACTTTAACTGTCAATCCAGTCAATACCGGTTGTTGTTAAGTCTGTACACAATACAAATAAAATATAAATCTAGCTATTTTACTCAAAACATGCTTTTTACCTATTTGATTACTCAGAGTTACTCTGAAGTCAATAATGACAGTTTATACCTATGAAAGATATTACTGAACATCATAATCTAACACTTACATTAGATGAGATTAAGTTAAATTACAAGTCACAAAGAGTTTGTAAGCAAACATTTATAGCCATGATTCCACAGATGTGGTGAGTAAAGCAATGGCCATTCCTCAATAAAACACAACAATTTCCATCATGCATAGTTTACAGGCTCCATAAGAAGCAGTCTCTTTAGAGGCTAGATGCTTAAGACATATTCAACAGTCAAACAATGAAATCTTGGCTTCTTTTTTAACACAAATGTTTGGTTTGGTTATTTAGCCTCATTAGTGATAAAACATATTCATATCCTAACTGCAAGTGGAATAAACATTGCATCAAAGATGCAACCCCAGCAAAATCATTAGTAATAAGTATTATGCCCTTTTAGCAGTAAGAACCATTTTCTTGGATTTTAAACATTTTATTTTCTTTCTGTGCATAGCTTATAGCATTGTATTACAGGAATCAGAGAGTATAAGCAAAAAAAATGAAAAATAAAACTTCTTGAAGACCACTTCCATTATTTATGATTACGTTAATGAAACTATACAACTTCCACATTAAATACAAATTAGTGAAAGGATTCCTCCAAGTAGTATTGCATATAAGCTACAACTTTACCCCAACTATTTTAATCATTATGATTCGAGATTTCCTAGGATGTAACAGCCCAATTGGGCTGTTACCACCTTGGCAAGAACAATCACCAGCAAATACATGAACTGGGGTTATAGCTGAATTTCTAGAAACTCTTCAAACCACATGTGTTAGAGGAGGTAAATAGCAAAATTAATGTTTGAGCTGTGCTACTCCTACCAGGAACTATATCACATATGATGCCAAGTTCAAACATTCTTAGTAAAATAATATGACAGGATCTATACATACTGTAAATTTAGCAAAAACACTTTTATATACAGAAACCTAAATATCTTAGGAGGTTTAGAATATCGATGGAGACTGGTTTCTTACAGGGATTAAAAACTAGCCCTTAGTCTCAGATGCATTCCATCTAGATGTGTTCAGGAACTCCATAGAATATGAAATATAAACCATGAGTATGCACTCTTAATTTCTATTCTTCAACTTAATGTTTTATAGTACCTCAGATATTTGAATCCAGAGTTTGTAGTTAGGAAATTATAGTAAGAGTAGATTAGAGAAGATTTGCTTGTTTTCCTTTTGAAGCCAGGTGAAGGTATTCCCCTGTGTATTACTTTTCATCACTGAAAAGTTCCCTGGGGACTAATAGAATAAAAGCGTCACAAGCTCCATGATGGATCTCTTCTTTTAATGTTGCATATGATTTCAGTTTGGTTAGTGAGGGCTAACTAGCTCAGCCCTAGTTTCATTTTATTAGAGTTGATAAATAAAAACTAAATAAGGAAGTTACCAGTAAACCCAGTTCCCAATACAAGCAAAAAACAAAAACAAAAAAACAAAACTGTTCACATAATAAAAATAAGGGCATAACATATTCTGCACCATGACATTTTATTTTATTTCTCAGCTGTAGCTTTTCCATTCAGAAACTGGAGACCATCTTTTCATTGAGTTGTTATTCCCTCCTCTTCCCCTAGCTTAGGGATATGTTGAAAAGGGTTTTCGACAAGTTTTTTTTTTTTATTTTTACAAGTTGTTATGAAATTAAAATTTCATTTATATATCTCAAGTGTTTATAAAGCACTCAAAATTGTAGCTTACATGTATATGACTTCTGAAAATAAAAATCACACTTCTAACATTCTTTCCGCTCTGTAAAAATATTCTACATACGTGCATTTGATCAAAACAATCTTTTCATGTTTGAGATATTTCTTAAACATAGTAAAAGAAAACAATTTTATCAGTACTTCCACATGTTTAGATAACTGAGTGCCACCTAGTGTTCAATTTCTGTAACTACTAAGCTTGCAAATTCAAAATTGCTATTAAAACCTAGGTTCCGAAAACTGCATTTTGGAAATGCATTTTTTTGATATGATTATGGTGGCAAAATACGATTATGAAAAGAACACATATCAAAATCAGTATAAAAATAGCCACAGGGTACTTAAATATGACAGACTTATTTTTTACTTCAAATGCAGATTTCTGCCTCCCTCAAACTGTATCAAAATCTCAAGGGAATACCTAGGTAACTGGAATATACACAATGACTCTATACAATCAAGAGGCCAGGCTTAATCATATTCCATAATGAGGACAAGGCAGATTATTTCTTTAAAACATCCATTTTCTTATTGGAAGTGGTAGGAAAAGCAGCAATGTATTTTTTTTTTTAAATAGTAGACGTGGTCTTCTACCTATAAGCTCCATTATATTAAAAGAACAAAGTGGGCTTAACATCTCACTTAAGATAATTCAGCATTACCAGTTTTAAAAGAAATAAAAATACCTTAGGAACAAATCAGTCTGTTTTAACAAACTGTATTCATGCTAATGAAATTTTAATCTTCTTTGTCATGGCCAAAATCCAAATTGTAGGACAATCTTCAGAAAAGATGGAATGTAAAATCTTGAGTTCAGTTTAGATCTGGAAGGGAAAAAAGAATTATCAATGAAAGGAAAAAGAATTCTTACATTCTAACAGTCTACTCCACATGTAAGAGACATTCATCTCCTTACGCTGAGAAACAAATCCAGTTTGAAGAAGAAATTCCTATAATTCTGGCCTGCTATAAGTAAATCATTATGATCTCCTTTGTACTATTATATGTAATGCAAAATATTCCTAATAAAGTTTACTGTCTCCTTCCTTTCCTTTAATGCTAGTAATCTGAGATTTTTGTATCTCGATGGGAGCAGACATCAGGGGTGATACTGACCTAATTCCTGAGTCAATCTGGTTACAGATAGAACATCTGTAAACCACCTTGAGAAATGTCTTAAAGAAGTAAGGTTCTCAGGTGACAGAGCAAATTTTTACAAAATATTCAAGAGAACCCCTTTAATAACCACTGTCTTTACCATCTCTTTCCCAGCCAGCCAGCTGGGTCCAGTTCTGAGGAGTTGTTGGCCCAGATCCAGAAATTTTTACTGAGAAAATCTTGACTCTGCCTAGATTCTCAACCCATTATCTTGGTGCATGTGGCTTCATATTCATATATGTCCTCTGACTAGGCTCCTTATTTTTTTTTTTTAAAGAGGCCTTCTACTCCTGCCCAGTTGTCAAAATGTTTGGGGTGGTACTTAATCCACGTGTCAACTGCAAGTTCTTCCCAAGGAATAGAATTGTTAATTCTATTGTCAAAATATTAGTAACAGTTTAGTCACAAGAATCCTCTTGGCTCAGAATCTCCAAAATTAAGAAAATAACAGAACAATATATTTATTTCTTACTTCCTATTTTTGCTTATGTGTTAAAATGTCTATAACATTAGTAATTTAACTCAAAGTGTGAGTATTCTTGGTCAAGAACTACTACTCTTGGTATTCTGAAATTCCATCTTTGCATCGATTTTAATGTTATTATGTTATTTATTTAGAGACAAGGTCTGGCTGTGTTGCCCAGGCTGGTCTTGAACTCCTGGGCTCAGGTGATCCTCCCCTGTCAGCCTCCTGAGTAACTGGGACTACAGGAGCATACCACATCTGGCTTATTATTTTTGGATTTAAATACACAGGTGGTTTCTGAACTACATTTCAGGTAAAGAGGTTTGAAATGAAGAGCTCAAAACAGATTTAAGAGTAATACCCCAATCGCTAAATAAACTTATACTGCCAAAAGATTAAGTCTGAATTTCATTCAAATGCAGTAACAGCAGAAGTGCAGTAAAGCATTTACTCCTATGGGCATTACTACTTTATTATTAGGAAAGGACATTTTCCTCAAAATAAACATACCAACTGCAAGCCAAAAGTCTGCCAACAGTACACACCCAACAGCTAAAAATACCATAACTGGCAACAGGCCTCCATTTTGTCAAGGCTTTCAGTGTATACTGTAATTCCAATGCTTCATATCAAGCTGGTTCAAACAAGATTCTTTCAACATACTAATATTTCAATTAAAAAGCCATGTTCCTTTGATAAGATCTTCTATTTTTCAACTGTTCACTAAATTTCCTATTGGCTATCTCTTTAGAGACTCTTAATTAAACAAGTTATGATTAGAGTGGCTGGTGTTAATATTGCCAATGTAAACACTGATCTTTTCAGGAAGACAAATTGAAGAGGGTTGTAAGAATTCTCAAAATATAAACAGTTCGACTAGTTGTCTTCTAAATAATACTATTTAATTCAGACAGTTCTCAAAATATACCCTTATTTAAATGTCCCATGTTCTTAAAATTAATCGATGTTAGGGGAAAGCCGATTTCTCCATGGATAATAACAAAAATTGGAAAATGCAAGGTACATTCACTTACGTCATCAATATCTTCATCATCATCTCCAATGTCATCGAACTGAATTTCATCATCATCTCCCGGACCAAATGTATCAGTTTCATTGATTTTAGCTAAGGACACAATAAGAAATACACTAAGTCAGCACTATAGTTTAATCAAAGCTTCACCATAACAAAAGCATTCCTAACTTTTATATAACACAATTACTATAAAGAGTATTTTACAAAACAAAATTCCCTGTAGTGTCACTGCTATGTCAAGATGGGGAGTATTTGTGTTACCGTTTTCTTTTGTTTGCAAAGTTATTTTTAGTAAGACAGGCTCTAATTACCCTAATTCTGAAGCTATTATAACTTCTAGGTATACTTCTTAATAGGTTTGAGCACATGGTAACAACGTATTTCCTTGAGATAAGAACAGCTGGTTCACTAATCATCAGATAGACTCATCAATCAGAAAGATCTGGTCCAATCATGATTACCGCTAAGCAATGAAAATGAATCAGGAAGGGGTAGTCCTATTCCTAGATATATTAACATTTCTTAGATCAGAAACGCCAAATAAGTAATTTCAGCAGACTTTCATGCTTAAGTAAAATTAGGTTATTTCATAATAATGTTTTTACATAATCAGATACAACAGAGCTAAAAACAGTAACCGCCAAGTAAAAATGCAGGCCTACGATATAGTATGTCAAGTATATTTCCCCTCTGATGAGGTTATAAGGGGCTTATTTTTAGGTTTTCTGCATGAAGAATTCATTACTTTTGTATTTGGAGGAGTGAAAACCAATAATGTTGCTTTTAAAAAATCCTATGGGATACTATTACACAAGGATAAATGGAAATACAACTTTTTAACAAAAATTAGTAACGAGGCCGGGCATGGTGGCTCATGCCTGTAATCCCAGCACTTTGGGAGGCCAAGGTGGCTGGATCACCTGAGGGTCAGGAGTTGGAGACCAGCCTGGCCAGCACGGTGAAACTCCATGTTGTTTCTGTTAAAAACAGAAAAATTAGCTGGGCGTGGTGGCGCATGCCTGTAATCCCACCTACTTGGGAAGCTGAGGCAGGAGAACCACTTCAACCTGGGAGGCAGAGGTTGCAGTGAGCCAAGAGTGCGTCACTGCACTCCAGCCTGGGCAATAGAGGGAGACTCCATTTCAAAGCAAACAAATAAACAAACAAAAATCAGTAACGGTACCTAATTATGTGCCCTTGCTTCGTGTTGTTTTTTTTTTTTTTTAAACTTTTTTGAGACAAGGTCTCACGTTGTCACTCAGGCTTGAGAATAGTGGCATGATCATAGGTCGCTGCATCCTCAAACTCTTGGACTTAAGCAATTTTCCTGCCTCAGCCTCCCAACTGGCTGACACTACAGGCATGTGCCACGATGCCTGGCTGACTTGCACTTCATGTTTAACTCATATGAGCACTAACAATCTCTTGAGGAAGAAATTTTAAAATAGATACTATAACAAAATTATTCCTTTGGGTTGCATTATGTGGAAGTCCAAAGCTTATAGAGCATAACTCCTCACCGTATTTATTAGAAACAGAATTCCAGTAATTTCTTTATTATAGTATCTAGTATTATGAGGCACAGGCAGGCATACTTAAAACTAAAAACGTTAAGCACTAAAGTAAATATGCAAAATCCACAGTTCCTTCACCTAAACACCAACAGATAACCTAAATACCATATAACAAGTTAATATAATAACCCAGACATTACCATGCTCTGGAAGCTCGCCATATGCCTTCAGACTTCTAGCTTCGTCTGCATTGTATTTTAAAATTACATCAGCTTTGTTATCCTTGAATAGAGACAATAACTTTAAAAACTGATCATAATGAAACATCAGTTATTTCATAAATTCTCATATTGAATAAACAATCAAATCTCACCATTTTATTATAAATCTTTCTCCTTTTAAATTTTAAAGATTTCTCTTACCCTCTGAAAAATATACTTGGGTTTAACCCAGGAGGAAGCTTACATGCATGACGGAATGATGACTAAGAGGCTTAGGAAATATATTTCAAGAGCTCCCTTTAATAAGAGCAGAACTGTGCAGACCCCATATTTTAGATTATTTAATATTACCCTTTGATTAGAAGTCTTTTGAAATATAAAAGTTCCCTGGGACGGTAATTTTCAGGGTGATCAAACACTGCAATTCCAAAATTGAGACTGAACTAAGACTGGTATAATGACCTAAGGAAATTATACCTTTCCATAATATCTGTTCTTCTTTGGCTATGTATCAATCAAAATCTCCTGTAAAGTTTTTATATCTTGTGAAGAGAGATTAGAAGTGAAGCCCTTGCTTATAGCCATTACTGGAGATAGTGAGAAAACAAACAAACAAACAAACAAAACAAAGAAGTGAAGCCCAAGAATTAGTATTGTGAGAAATTCTTTAGGTATTTCTGATGCAAACGTCCCATTGAGAAATACTGCCTTAGAATGTTTCTACTTCCCCATTTGAAAAGAATTTAACTCAGTTAAGGGAGAAAATTGATTGCTTCAACTTCAAGGACAGTGTGATTCAGACCAGTACTTCTTAAAATGTAAAGTGTATAGAAGCCCATGGAGATCTTATTAAAATGCAAGTTCTGAATGAAGAGTCAAAGAACCTGCATTGGTAACAAGCTTCCAAAAGACAGTGATGCTATCGAGCCACAGACCACCCTGTAAGTGTGAGAGACAAAGCAGGATCACAAAAAAATTCAAATCAGAAGTACTGGTCCTGGCTGTCACTTTACAGTCAGAATGTTACTCATTTCGAAACCTTGGTGTCCTTATCTATCAAACAGGGAATTACTTATTCTTCCTACTTCTGGGGTTATTGTTAAGATCAAAAGAAAAAAATGGACATTAAAATGGTATGAATTTAAAGCACGCTTTCTCACCTCGGCGCCAGGGATTATTGTGAGGTGGACCATTCTCTGTTAAGGGATGCTGTCCTGTGCCCTGCAGGATGTTTAGCATCACCCCAGCCTCTATCTACTACATGCTAGCAGCACTGCACCCATCCCCCAGTTGTGACAACCAGAAAAGTCTCCAGACACTGCCAATGTCCCCTGGAGGGCATAATCGCCCACGGTTGAGAAACAATGGTATAAAGTGAAGATTTAAATTCCTTGTTCTGGATTATTTTTTAAAAAAAATCAAAGTATGATCAAGGCTATACAAATAGAGATATTATCACACAGGGATGAGTTCTAATAGGTGGAAGTCAAACGGATCTCACAGACCCACAATGAGTCTACAGAGTCAAGGGTTAAGAACATGAAAGGCAATCATCATTTTCTTTCTTTCCCAAGTGCTCATCTAGATGTATAGCACATACCTATGTCGTGATGTGTATTGTAATTACTTGTGTGCTTGTCTTCATTCTCTCCACTACCAGGCTATGAGCCTTTTGTGGGATGGGCACTTACCTCATCCAGCTGTATGCCCTAAAATAATGGCTCCCAGATTTTGATTTAAACATAATCCCTGGGATATCTAGCACAATGCCTAAAACACAACTGGCTCTAAGAAATGGCTCATCAAATTCAAGCCAGTAAAAAATGAAAAATTCACATGTAATTTTTACCTGGTAGTCTCGGAGACCAACCAATATTATGTCGGAGGTATTTATCCAAACCTATAAAAGAAAAGTCATTGTCGGTCATATTTAAAATATTCCAGAGTAACAGTTAGTTTATATTGTTACATTCCAGAGTAACAATTAGTTTAGAAATTAAGAGATTTTAGTTTGGGCTGGCATGGTGGCTCACGCCTGTAATCCCAGCACTTTGGGAGGCCGAGGTGAGTGGATCACTTGAGCTTAGGAGTTCAAGACCATGGTAACATGTTGAAACCCCATCTCTACAAAATAAAAAACTAGCTAGGCATGGTAGTGTGCACCTGTAGTCCCAGCTACTCAGGAGGCTGAAGTGGGAGGATCGCTTGAGCCCAGGAAGTCGAGGCTGCAATGAGCTAGGATAGCACCACTCCACTCTAGCCTGGGTGACAAAGTGAGACCCTGTCTCAAAAAATAAACAGCCAGGTGCGGTGGCTCAGGCCTGTAATCCTAGCACTTTGGGAAGCTGAGGTGGGTGAATCACTTGAGGTCAGGAGTTTGCAACCAACCTGGCCAATGCAGTGAAACCCTGTCTCTACAAAAAAAAAAAAAAATACAAAAAAATTAGCCAGCTGTGGTGGCAGGTGCCTGTGATCCCATCTACTCAGGAGGCTGAGGCTGGAGAATCACTTGAACCCGGGAGGCGGAGGTTGCAGTGAGCCAAGATCGCGTCACACATTCCAGACTGGGCGACAGAGCGAGACTCTGTTCTAAAACAAAAAAGAAAAAAAAAAGAAAAATTGGCATTCATATTCTCATCATCACTGCTAGTATTACCTCGTGTGGGCCGCATGCTGTGAAGCAATCAGGGGGCAGATTATGACCCTTATTTGACAGATGAGCAGACAGAGGTTCAGAGAGGGTGACACAGGTGCCTTTATGGCCTCAGGCTGTGAAACCAAATCCTGCAGGCTGGGTGGGCTCACTGCCTCCCCCACTGACAGGGAGGTGATGGGCTTTGGGGAAACAAGGCCTCCTGGGAACTTATTCTCCCATCTGGCTGAATGGACAGACCCCTAGAGGGATTTGCAGCCTCATGGGTGCCAAACAAGGGCTTCCTAAGGCCAGACTTCCAGGCACCGTGGCACAGGTAGAGGAAAGAGGAGTCTTTGGAGGCAGGGAGGTGCCCCAGATCCCTTGGCTTCCAAGTGGGCCCTAGGTTGTCCTCACCCTGGCCAGTGGCATCGGAGAGGACAGGTGACTCCATCTGAGCTTGGAGACTCGTGGCCTTGGGGCACTGCGGAGAGGCTCAGCTGCTATCCCATGATGAGCTCTGTTGACCAAGAGCTGAGTTTCCACGCCTGGAAGGGACAGGGAACCCATGGAGAGCCCACAGGACCAAGCAGCCAAGTGCTTTTCCTATATTGCTTCATTGATTCCTCACAACTGCCTTATAAAAGAGGTGTTGCTATTATCCCCTTTTCACAGAAGAGGAAACTGAGGCACAAAGCAGCAAGGTCATGTGCCTGGAATCACACCGCAGAAAGTGGCACAGCCGGGATGATGATGATGATGATGATGATGATTATCATTATTGAAACTGTGCCTCGCTTTGTCGCCAGGCTGGAGTGCAGTGGCCTGATCTCGGCTCACTGCAACCTCTGCCTCCTGGGTTGAAGGAATTCTCCTGCCTCAGCCTCCCTAGTAGCTAGGACTACAGACACACAGTACCACACCCAGCTAATTTTTGTATTTTTAGTAGAGACGGGGTTTCACCACGTTGGCCAGGATGGTATCGATCTCTTGACCTTGTGATCCACCCGCCTCCGCCTCCCAAAGTGCTGGGATTACAGGCGTGAGCCACCTTGCCTAGCCGACAGCTGGGATTTTAACCCATGCCTGCCATGCTGGGGCCAGCACCCTCGCAGCCAGGCACCATCCCCCAACCCGGGCTGACTGCCCACACCCAGCTAGATTCCAGAGCTTGGCAGTCCCTAGGCTGAAAAGAGGCCCCTCCCTGGGTCCTCCAGGTCACTCTGCCTGGGGTGACACAGGCAGCCACATAGGTCTCTGTGAGTGGAGGTAAGGTATTGGGTCTCTTTATCCGTGGCATTTGGTGGGGGCACTAAAGTGACCTCAGGGACGCGGAGGTACAGGAGCCAGATTGCCCTTTCCCAGCTGTGTGGCTCTAGCAAGTCGCCTCCCCTCCCTGAGTCTGTTTCCTCACCTATAAAAAGGGATCAGTAAGCTGGATGTGGTGGCTCATGCCTGTAATCCCAGCACTTTGGGAGGCTGAGGTGGGCAGATCACCTGAGGTAGGGAGTTCGAGACCAGCCTGACCAACATGGAGAAACCCCGTCTCTACTAAAAATACAAAATTAGCTGGGCGTGCTGGTGCATGCCTATAACCCCAGCTACTCGGGAGGCTGAGGCAGGAGAATTGCTTGAACCCGGGAGGTGGAGGTTGCGGTGAGCACTCCAGACTGGGCAACAAGAGCAAAACTTCGTCTAAAAAAAAAAAGGATCGGTAAATGTCTCTTACTAATGGGATTGTGGGGGATTAAATGATTTGATAAATAAATGAATCATTTAGGAAAGTTCCTGGAATACAGAAAGAAGAGGCAGAGGAGGAAGGGGACGATATTACTATTGATTATGGTTATTGATAATATTATCCTTGGAAGCTTTCGCAGCAGGAAGTAGGAGAGACATTTTGCTGGGAAGGAAGACCCTAGTTCTTCCTGCAGACCTGGGACCCAGCACTTTGCAGGTAGCTGGAAGGAGCCTCAGACCATCTCTGGAAACTCCATTCTACAGGTGATGAGACTGAGGCCTGGGAGGGGCACCGCTGGGTCTAGGACACTCAGTATAGCAGGCAGTCTGCCTG
>CAUYLG010039127.1:0-60468 GCA_963573385.1 Cacajao melanocephalus
AGGTTCGGAAAATTTTCCTGAACAATATCCTGAAGAATATTTTCCAACTTGGATTCATTCTCTACATGACATTCAGGTACACCTATCAGTCTTAAATAAGGTCTTTTCACATAGTCCCATGTTTCTTGGAGACTTTGCTCATTCCTTTTTACTCTTTCTTCTTGAATCTTGTCTTCTCATTTCATTTCATTAAGTTGGTCTTTGACCTCTGATATCCTTTCTTCTGCTTGATCAGTTTGACTGTTACAACCTGTGCATACTTCGTGAAGTTCTCGTATTGTGTTCTTCAGTCCATTAATTCACTTATATTCGTCTCTAAATTATCTATTCTCGTGAGCATTTTGTCAAATCTTTTTTCAAGGTTCTTAGTTTCTTTACATTGGGCTAAAACATGTTCTTTTAGCTCAGAAAAGTTTCTTATTATCCACCTTCTGAAGCCCAATTCTGTTAATGGATCGCACTCATTCTCCATCAACCCTTGTTAATGAGGAACTATGATCCCCTATAGAAGGAGAGGCATTCTGATTTTGAGTAGTCTCAGCCTTTTTATACTGGTTTCTTCCCATCATTGTAAGTTTATCCACCTGTTGTTTGTAATTGCCAACTTTCAAATTAGGTCTCTGAGTGGACGTCCAACTTATTGATTCCCAGCACCGAAATCTGAGCAACCCACTGCGCCGACTAAAACAGCGGCATTAAGATTCGTGGTGCTTTTCTGTCCAGGAATCTCCGGTCTGGCTTCCCTCTTGAAGCCCTTTTTCTATCAGGTAAATAGGCGACTCTGCCTTCCCAAAGCTCCAAATGTCGACCAAAAGGGGAGTCAGTCCCGTTTACTCTGCACCAAGAACCGCCGCGCCAGCAAAACCGCCACGCTGGCCACAAGAGTCGTGCTGGCCACCCGTGGGGCTCCTCTGCTGGGAATCTCCTGGTCCGTAGGCAACAAAAATTCATCTGTAAGTGTGGCGTCCTCTCGTTCTGTGCGCTTTCTCTGGGAGCTACAATCCTGAGCTCCTAGTAGTCAGCCTTCTTGGATATCTCCAAAAATATATTTGTTAATGTTAAAAATAGAAAGCACTTGTAGAGTTGAGTCATTATTTAAGGTTAAGTCACCTAACTCTTTTAGACTCAGTTTCATAAACTGTGAAATGAGAATATTTTATTATAAAGGTATACATTTTCATTTTAATTCTGATCTTTTTTATAATAATGTTTAAATGTTTTATAATAATGTTTAAATGAGTGAATTTATGAATATCTCTTTTTTAAAATGTTAATGTATCTTGAGAGATCCCTTAATGTGAGTCACCCTGTTCAGAGTAGGAAGTGTTCTTTCCCTCAACTGAGCCTGCTGTCCCCAAGAAGGAAAATGTATTCAGGATTCTCAGGACTCTGGGGCCATGCTGCTTGCTCCCCCTTTTGTAATAGAAGAACAAGACAGAAGGCCCTAGTCATATATTATGTAAACAAAATCAGAACTTCTGAGCCCTAGATTGTAACCCTTTTATTTCATTGGCTTTTTGGGATAACTTGAATCTAATTAGCCAGTGTTCCCAGTTTTAGCAAACATAAAATTATTCTGAAGAATTGGTAGAGATTCATTTTCTAAAAATTTGGAGCATAATAATACTTTGAATTTTTTTTGTTTATTGTAGCAGACAAGAATTTGGTACAGTACATTAGAGTGAAACTTTATGTAACTGTTTAATCATTGCAAGTACATGAGCTAGCTATTATTATCTGTATTTTGTTAGTGAAGAAACTGAAGCACAGAAGCTTATGAATTTGTCCAGGATCATATTAGATCTTATAGGTCTTATAGAGCTCTTATATAGAATGCAATATATAGTTGATAATCATAATCTACTTTGCATTCTGAGCTGAATAATTTGATTATATAATTTTAGTATTCACAGGTACCAGTTACCTTTGCATGAAGACAAAACTTCAAACTTCCCTTCACAGGGTTTACAAGGGACAGCTGCATAAGAATATGATTTAGAGAGGACCAAAAACCATCTCATACATAACATATACACACACCCCTATTTCTTCAACTGAATTGTCTAAGCATTTCCATGAAATAAGTAAGTTTTCCCACTAGCTTCACAGCCAAAGCTAACCTGGCAGTCAAATACATGAACTTAGGAATATGGCCCTGGACAAATTCATAACCTTTCTGTGCCTCAGTTTCTTCACTAACGAAATACAGTTAATAATAGCTACCTCATGCACTTGTGATTAAATACGTTAATCTATGCAAAGTGCTTAGTGTACTACTTGTCATGTAGTGAATATTTAATAAATGTGACTTGTAGTTATATGATTTAGTGTACCTCTCAGGAACTTCTTGGTCTTTTATATATGTACTCACTTTAGATGTAATGAACAGAAATATATGATATGTCTGCTCCCAATACTTGTACCAGGAGCTCCTGGACTCCTATTTTCTCAAGAAACATTTTTCTCAATCTCAACTGCCTAATACTTGCCCAAAATAACCTAGCCCCGATCTTACTGAATTTGCTGTTTATTTTCTAGAGGCTCTTGCAGCTTCAAAGCTGTCAGGTTCCTAAATAGCAGTTTTGCATTTTTGTAAAGGAGATTAATAACAGAACTGATACAACGAAAAGCAGGGCATCTACTGAATGCAGAGTTGACTAACCTTTTCATACCATGCAGAGTGCTTTTTACTAGAGGATGATCTTTGAATTGACTTTATACTATGGAAAGTTTACTCTTTCTACTCCAAAATCTGTTTCATTTAGAGTGACTCTTCAAGTATACCCCAAAATGAAAACATGCATACCTTTACCAATTATGAAAATTAAAATAATGAGATATCATTTTCCAGCTATCAGATTGGTAAAATATAATTTAATCCATAATATCTAGTGTTGGGCAAAGAAAAAAAAAGTTAAAACTGGAGGAAGCTATAGAGTATAAACCAGTGTGCCATGTTTAAGGACAGTTTGAGTAATAACTGAGTATTTAAATAATACCTTCTATTTCACCTCCAGTAATCTCTTCTGTTCAGTAATATTCTATTAAGGAAATACATATGTACAAGAATGTAAGTATAAAATTTTCATTATAGCATTCTGTATAAGAATAAGAAATTAGAACAAATTTATCCATTAATAGAAGAATGGCTAAATTATGGACGAGTCATACTGTGGAATACTACACATTCCTTAAAAAGGTTGAGACAGTCATATGTACTGACATGAAATGATTTCCAAGACTGGAGAATGGAGAAAAAAAGGCGAGACAAGATAAATGCACACCTGGGAGTGAAACAGAGACAGAGAAGCCTCCCCCACCCAGGGGAGCAGCTCTGCAGAGTCAGCAGGATCATGGGCTAGTCTGAACCCCTAGCACAGAACACTCACTTCATGGAAGAGTAGCCAGAATGTTCTCCACACAGGTCCTGGTCCTCACTTCTCCTCACTGGGCAGGGTTACCCAACCTGGGACTCCCGCACAACTGCCCTGTCCCTGCCTGACCACTTCAATCAGAGGCAGCCCAGCAGTTAAAGGAACACCCACAGACAGAGGTGAAAAAGAACCAATTCAAGAACTCTAGCAACACAAATGACCAGAATGTTTTTATCCTTTAAATGATCATACTTCTTCTCCAACAAGCATTCTTAATTAGGTTGAGTTGGCTAAAGTGACAGAAATAGAATTCACAATATAGATAGGAACAAAGATGATTGAGATTTAGGAGAACGGCAAAACCCAATCCAAGGAAACTAAGAATAATAATAAAATGATACAAGAGCAGACAGACAAAATAGCCTATATAAAAAAGAATATAACTGATCTGATAGAGTTGAAAAAGCAAGCTGAGGAAAGAATCTTGGAACTTGAAGACTGGCTCTGTTAAAAAAGAAAGACAAAAATAAAGTGAAAAAAATAAAAAGGAATGAACAAAACCTCCATGAAATATGGGATTATGTAGAGAGGCCAAATCTACAAATTATTGGCATCCCTGAATGGGATGTGAAGAAACCAGACAACTTGGAAAATATATTTTAGAATATCACCCTTGAAAACTTCCCAACCCCCACTAAGGAGGCCAACAATCAAGTTTAGGAAATACAGAAAACCCCTGCAAGATTCTACACAAGAAGATCATCCCCAAGACACATAGTCATCAGATTTTCCAAAGTTGAAATGGAAGAAAGAATGTTAAAGATAGAGAGAAAGGGCAGGTCACTTACAAAGGGAAACCCATCAGGCTAACAGCAAATCTCAGCAGAAACCCTATAAGCCAGAAGAGATTGTGGGCCTGTATTCAACATTCTTAAAGAAAAAACTTCGACCAAGAATTTCATATCCAGCCAAACTAAGCTTCCTCAGTAAGAAGAATAAGATCCTTTTCAGATAAGTAAATGCTAAGGGAATTTGTTATCACCAGACCCACCTTACAGAAGATCTTGAAAGAAGCACTAAATATGGAAAGAAAAGACTGTTCCCAACCAATACAAAAACGGACTTAAGTACACAGACTAGTGACACTATAAAGCAATCACACAAATAAGCCCATATAATAACTAGCTAACAACACAATGACAAGATTAAATCCACACATATCAAAAATATAAATAGGCTAAATGCCCCATTTTAAAGGTACAGAGTAGCAAGCTGAATAAAAAAATAAAACTCAGTGGCATGCTGTCTACATGAGACCCATCTCACACACAGTGACACCCATAGGCTCAAAAACCAAGCAAACGGAAATCAGAAAAAACAGGCATTGCAATCTTAATTTTAGGCAAAACAGATTTTAAACCAAAAAAGATCAAGAAAGACAAAGAAGGACATTACACAATGGTAAAGGGTTCAATTCAACAAGAAGACCTAATTATCCTAAATATATATGTACCCAACACAGGAGCACCTAGATTCATAAAGCAAGTTCTTAGAGATCTACAAAGAGACCTAGACTCCTACACAATAACAACACTCCACTGACAGTAAGTGACAGATCATCGCAGGAGAAAATTAACAAAGATATTCAGGACCTGAACTCAACTTTAGACCAAATGGATCTGAAAGACTTCTATAAAACTCTCCATCCAAAAACAACAGCTGTACATTCTTCTCATTGCCACATGGCATGTGCTCTAAAATTGACTACACAATTGAACATAAAACAATCCTCGGCAAATGCAAAATAATCAAAATCATACCAAACACACTCTTGGACCATAGTGCAATAAAATAGAAATCGAGACTAAAATAGTCACTCAAAAGCATGTAATTACATGACAGTTAAACAACCTGCTCCTTAATGACTTTGGGGTAAATAATGAAATTAAGGTAGAAATTAAGAATTTATTTGAAACTAATGAGAAGATACAACATGCCAGTATCCCTGGGATACAACTAAGGCAGTGAAAAGAGGAAAATTTATAGCACTAAATGCCCACAGCAAAAAGTTAGAAAGATCTTAATTAATAACCTAACATCACAACTAAAAGAAATAAAGAGCCAAACGCAAACCACCCCAAAGCTAGCAGAAAACAAGAAATAACCAAAATCAGAGCTGAACTGAAGGAAATCGAGACACAACAAACCATTCACAGGATCAACAAATCCAGGAGTTTGTTTTTTGAAAAAATTAGTAAGATAGGCTGCTAACTAGACTAATAAAAAAGACACAAGATACAAATAAATACAATAGGAAACAACAAAGGAGATGTTACCACTGACCACACAAAAATACAAATAACCATCAGCAACTACTATGAACACCTATATGTGCACACACTAGTATACCTAGAAGAGACAGATAAATTCCTGGATGTGTACACCTCCTAAACCTGAACCAGGAAGAAATTGATGCCCTGAACAGACCAATAACAAGCCCTGAATTGAATCAGTAATAAATAGCCTGCCAACCATAAAAAGTCCAGGACTAGATGGATTCACAGCCAAATTCTACCAGATGAACAAAGAAGAGCTGGTACCATTCCCACTGAAACCATTAAACAAACTGAGAAGGAGGGACTCCTTCCCAACTCATTCTATGAGGCCAGCATTATCCTGATACCAAAACGTGGCAGAGACATAAACACACAAAAAGAAAACTTCAGGCCAGTATCCTTGATGAACATTGACACAAAAATCTTCAGCAAAATACTTGCAAATCAAATTCAGCAGCACATCAAAAAAGCTAATCCACCATGATCAAGTAGTTTTTATCCCCGGGATACAAGGTTGGTTCAACATATGCAAATCAATAAACGTGATTCATCACATGAACAGAACTAAAGGCACAAATCACATGATTATATCAATAGATGTAATAAAGGCTTTTGATAAAACTAAACATTCCTTCATGTTAACAACACTCAATAACTAGGTATTGAAGGAACATACCTCAAAATAATAAGAACCATCTATAACAAACCCACATCCAACATCACACTGAATGAACAAAACCTGGAAGTATTCCACTCACAAACCATCACAAAACAAGGATGCCCTCTGTCACCATTCCTATTCAACACAGTATTGGAAGTCCTGGTCAGAGCAGTCAGGCAAGAGAAAGAAATAAAGGACATTTAAATGAGAAGAGAGGAAGTCAAACTATCCTTGTTTGCAGATGACATGATTCTATACCTAGAAAACCCCACATTCTTGGCCCAAAAGCTCCTTCAGCTGATACACAACCTCAGCAAAGTTTCAAGCTACAGAATCCATGTACAAAAACCACTGTCATCCCTCTACACCAACAACAGCCAACTGAGAGCCAAATCAGGAATGTAATCCCATTCACGATTGCCACAAAAAGAATAAAATACTTAGGAATACAGCTAACTAGGGAGGTGAAAGATCTCTACAATGAGAATTACAAAACACTGCTCAAAGTAACAAGAGATGACACAAGCAAATGGAAAAACATTCCATGCTTATGGATAGGAAGAATCAATATCATTAAAATGGCCATACTGCTCAAAGCAGTTTTACAGATTCAGTGCTATTTCTGTTAAACTATCAATGACATTCTTCGGAACTAGAAAAAACCTATTTAAAAATTTATATGGAATCAAAGAAGAGCCTGAATAGCCAAGACAATTCTAAACAAAAAGAACAAAGCTGGAGGCATCATGTTACCTGACTTCAGACTGTAGTACAGGACTAGTGTAACCAAACAGCATAGTACTGTTTCAAAAACAGGCACATATACCAATGGAACAGAATAGAGAGCCCAGAAACAAGGCTGCACACCTACAACCATCTGAACTTTGACAAAGCTGACATAAACAAACAATGGAGAAAGGAATTCCTATTCAATAAATGGTGCTCAGATGACTAGTTAGCAATATGCAGAAGATTGAAACTCGACCCCTTCCTTACACGATATACAAAAATCAACTCAAGATGGATTGAAGACTTAAATATAGAACCAAAAACTATAAACACCCTGGAAAACAATCTAGACATTATCATTCTGGACGTAGGAATGGGCAAAGATTTCATGATGAAGATACCAAAGATGATCACAACAAAAGCAAAAATTGGCAAATAGGGTCTCAGTAAATCTAAGAGCTTCTGCACAGCAAAAGAAACAATCAACAGTATAAACAGACAGCCTACAGAATGGGAGAAGATACTTGCAAACTGTGCATTTGACAAAGGTCTAATAGCCAGCATCTGTAAGGAACTTAAACAAAGTTATAAGCAAATAAACAAAAAACTCCATTAAAAAGTGGGCACAGGATATGAACAGATACTTTTCAAAAGATATACATGATAAAGTTCAGTATCACTGATCATTGGAGAAATGCAGATCAAAACCACATCAGTCAGAATGGCTGTTATAAAAAAGTCAAAAAATAGCAGACACTGGCAAGATTGCAGAGAAAACAGAATGCTTATACACTTTTGGTGGGAGTGTAAATTAGTTCAACCATTGTGGAAAGCAGTGTGGACATTCCTTCAAGAGCTAAAAACAGAACTACCATTCAACCTTGCAATCCCATTACTAGATATATACCCAAAGGAATATAAGTTCTTCTATGTATAAAGACATATGTATGCATGTTCATTGCAGCACTATTCACAGTTGCAAAGACATTGAATCAACCTAAATGTTCATCAATGATAGACTGATAAAGAAAATGTGGTACACATATAGCATGGAATACTGCACAGCCATAAAAAAGAGCAAGATCATGTCCTTTGCAGGAACACAGATGAGTTAGAGGCCATCGGTTTGAGCAAACTAACACAGGAACAGAAAACCAAGTACCACATGTTCGCACATATAAGTAGGAGCTAAATCATGGGAACACACAGACACAAAGAGGGGAAGAACAGACACTGAAGCCAGGGTGGAGGGTGTGAGGAGGGAGAGGAATGGGAAAAAAAAAAAAAAAACTTTGAGTACTGGGCTTAGTACCTAAGTGACAAAATAATCTGTACTGCAAACTCCTGTGACACAAGTTTACCTATATAATAAACCTTCACATGTACCCCTGAACCTCAAATAAGAGTAAAAAAGATTTCCAAAACATATTAAATTTAAAAAGTGAGTCACCAAACAATGTAAAATCCCACCTTTACCTAAAAATTTATCTATATTTACCTACATACCTATATTTGTTAACAGCTAAATTATCTTTTCATCTTGAAGAAATAGGATTTCAGGAGGGGAGAAAGGGAGAATTTTTATTTGATTACAAATTACAAATAAAAATCAAACTTTTATTTGATTACATTCTTTTAACCTTTAAATTACTTTTTCAAAATATAGCAAATTATAGAGAATAAATGTAAAGATGAAAAATCTTGTTTAGGAAATTTTGTAAATTCTTTGTCCTCCTTCCTTCTGAAGGTTTAGCCTCTACAGAATAGCACCGAAAGAACAGTCTTATTTTCATATGACTGTTACTAATCTTCCTTGGGGAATTTAGTTCACAAGTAGAAACTGAGGGAAAAAACAGAAAAGCATTCTGTTTATCCTGCATCTTCCTTTGCTTAATTTCATCGCATTACACCTAGTTAGTTTTAGTCTTTTGAGATATGTTTTACTCTTCTTTCCTCCTTGAAAGTCACATTCCTTAAATACCTAGAGAATTAGTTATGATCATGTCTTTTCTATTTCCATTTTCAAAGTATTATGTATACACCCCTTTTATTGTGAAACACCTGGAACGCTTTTTAGGAGGGGGCAAAATAGAAAGAAAAATAATCATAACGAATCCTCATCTGTCTGCTCTACTCTCCACCTAAATGTATGCTATAAGAGGCTCTCAGTAAATACTGAATGAATTATCTTTATCTAAATATTTATGGAGTTCTTTAGAACTCCCTGTCTTCCCTGTTCATGTGTGCTATGAAGAGGACAGTGGCATTGTCATTAGGAAGGACAAGGAAATTTAACTGCCTGGTTTTTGGCAACTTAGAAGGCGTTTCCTCTCGCAGAGTGTGAAGGACCCAAGTTTCTTCTCCCCCAAACATATTTAGGTACTATTTCAGCAAAGTCATACTATATCACATTAGAAACTTACTGTTTTATATTAGAAACTGCCAGAATGAAGAAATATTATTGTATATTCAGCACATCAGGATTATATGCTAATTTATTCAGGAACAAATCTATTTTAATATATTATTTAATATTAATCAAAATTGAGACATACATGTTGAGGATTCCGTTCTGACTCTCTCTGGAGAGAGAGTATCCTTGGACAAATTCATAGCCACTCTAGTCCTTGAATTCTTCTTTAAGGGGATATCCTTGTATTTATTTTACAGATTATGAAGTAGTACTTGTCAGAGCCACTCCTTATAAAATGTTTAACTTCTTCCTCTTTTGTGTAATCTCTTTTTCTATATTCTGAAAAACATACATATTTTAAGTCTGTTTTTCTCTTCTTAATTTTATGTACAATAATCTAATCTGTTATAAAATAAATATAGTAGAAGGGACTTTAAATTGTAATACAGTCTAATGGTCAGCCTTTAGGTAGACAAATGCTTCAAGAATTCAAAGCAGAGTCACCTTTTCTCTACTTGAAAACCTTCAATCATTCAGCATGTGGTTCCTGATATTCAGGAAGTGTTCTTTAAGCCTTGTTCCACTTCTTACCGTTTTAGCAAACACTAACTGTGGTGTGCCTTGACCATAGACAGCAGCTCAGCATCTACTCACTTGACAGGATTTTGAAACTTAAGAGACTCATTAAACTTAAGAGACAATTTTAACTTACCTGTTTATCATTTTGATTAGTTATCTACTGCTACCGAACAAATTACTCCAAGTTTGCTAGCATAAAATAACACATACTTATTATCTTACAGTTTCTGTGGCTTAAGAAACAAGGGTGGCTTGTCTTTGTTCCCTGGCTCAGGGTTTCCCCCAAGGCTGCCGTCATTCCAAAGCTCTGCTGGGAAGGATTCACTTTCTAGCGTACCCCATGGTTTTGGAGTTTCCAGCTACTTTAAGTTGTTGGACTGAGGCCTCAGTTTCTCAAGAACTGGGGTCACAGGCCTCGTTCCACATGGGCTTCCCTATAGAGCTCCTCACAACGTGGCAGCTTACTTCATCAGAGCAAGCAAGTGAATAGGTAATAAAGTATGATGGTGACTTTTGTCACAGTCTTTTGGAACCTAACCACAGAAGTGACATCTCATCACTGTTGCCATTTTCTATTCTTTTCTTCTAGTCTAGGTTTAAGGAAGTGCTAATGCCATACTTGCTGACATGTCCAGAAACAAGATTGAAAATATCCAATTGTTTCTTATCAAAATAAAAAATTTCACCTACAGGTAGCTTTTTAGAGATTTAAGGTCCATACCAGTCAGCTAAATTCATACCTAGCGTAAACATTCAAACTAGGGGTATTGGTTCAGCAAGTCACTTGACAGGATCTTGAAACCAGATATCCCCCAGGTGTTCCTTTTTTCTCTAAATATCCCCCGGGTCTCCCTTTTTTCTCTAGATGGTTTAAAAGGTTGGAATAAATGATAACGTGAGGCATGGCTGTCTGAGAAGTTCTGGTTTTTACAGATGACAGAACATCTGTACTGCAGAGTAGATCAATACATGCTTAAAGCTCGGCTTATTTCCCTCCTATAGAAGTGAACACCTGTAACGATTAACCAGGCAGTGACCAGGAATTACCATTGGAACACTGTTACCCTTGGAAGTTGTTCCTTATGAAGCAAGGCAGAAAATCAGATACTTTGGTAAGAAAGGGACTCTTGAGGTAACAAGGCTAGTAGGGCATCCCTTTCCCAGTATGCCAAATCTTACCCATCTTAGGTGATTAGGGTGACAGTACAATAGCATGTGCCAGACAGGTACATACACTAAAGGAACATTCTTGTCTTCTCAAGGATCCAGTCTCCCCAGCTATGTGCCGTTTGTTAAACCTTGTGGCTGAAGGCATTCTTTGAATTTTTGGTGGATTTTTTTTTTCTATCTATCTCCATGTTTTTGATAGCATTAATTTTAGATATTTTAATAGATATTTCATATTTCGTATAGAATGAGTTTTAAGTTCTTATAATTAAAATAGAGAGAAAAATATTATTAATACCTAACAAGAGTGTTTATTCTGGGAAATCTGTAGTAAATTTAAGAGAGAAAAAGAGGCAAACCAAGGGTATCTGCTTTAAAAATCAAGAGGGTTTTCTTGTTCCTATTTTATTTTTCTTTTTTTAATTTTTTAATTTTATTTTAGAGACAGGGTCTTGCTCTGTTGCTCACAGCTGGAGTACAATGGTACTATCATAGCTCACTGTAACCTCAAACTCCTAGATTCAGGTGGTCCTCCCCACTCAGCCTCCCAAGTATCTAGGACTACAAGTGTGCACCAATTTTATTAAATTTTAAACTCTCTCTCTCTCTTTTTTTTTTTTTAAGAAACTGTGTTACCCAGGCTGGTCTAGAAGTGCTGGTATTACAAGCATGAGCCACTGTGCTTGGCCCCTTGTTTCTTTTTTAAATGGTAAATTGAAGCTCAGAAATTTATGTATTTGTCCTGGTTGTACCTTTAGATGCAGTGAACAATAAGTCCATTACATTATGCTGTAACTTTGTCTGGATTTATTACGAGTCCCATAGTTCTACTTCCCTGATAACTGACTCTTCCTTTATGCCCCTTTCTCTTCCTACCACTTTGAAGACACACATGTGGCAGTACTTTACTTACAACTCCAATTTGGTGGAAGTGAGAGCCCTGCCAATTAGAAACGTTGAAGACTTCATCCATACTATAATATACCAGAAGATCTTTCCATGTCCCTTCTCAAATCAAGTTCAGGAAGCAGACAAGATGAAGTTCTTACTCTTAATTCTGTATTCCAGCCTGGGTTTGTCATACTCATAAAATGAGTTACAGGAACTTAGGGCTTCACCCTAAAGTAAACTATATTGTTGCTACATTCACCAGAGCCCCATGAGACTTGTGACAAACCCTTAGGCCTGCGTTTATATTACAGAAAAACCAAGTTTTCTACTCTATAGAATGAACATGTCAAAAGATATTAAGTAGAGATTTAAGAGACTGCTCTTCAATGAGACCATATTTGGGTCATTCTGGTTTTAAAATATTCATTGAAACTCTAGTTTTACATTTTCTTCTTATAATTGTAATAAATAATGACTGAGTATCTATTGGATATATGGCACAGTCTCTTACAAAAGTAATATGAGAGTAGAGAACATAGAGCTGTATTTCTTATTTCATATTATCATCTAATACTGGAGAAGGAGTTAAATCAATCAGGCTGACTCCAGACCTTTTTCCTATAGCAAGGTTCAGCAAACTATGGCTCCTTGCCTGTTTTTATAAACAAAGTTTTGTAAGAACATAACCATGCCCACTTATTTGTCTATTATCTGTGTCTGAATTTGCACTACATTGGCAGAGTTGAGTACTTGAAACAGAGAAAGTATGGCATGCAAAGCCTAAAACATTCACCCTCTGGCCCTTTACAGGAAGATTTTGCCACTCCCTGCTCTACAGCATTATATGCAAGAAAGTGAAAACACTTATAAACTTTTAAAGGAGAAAAGTTTCCATAATATAATCAAGTTGTTCATGTTTTTAGACATTAGAAATATGTGTATATATTTTAAAATAAAAGGATGTGGTTGTATAGAAGTACTGGTGGGTAGCATTAAAAATTGATAGGCAGCATTAAAAATTTTTTAAACATATTAGAGTCTGAGGAAATTTTTTTTTTTTGAGACGGAGTCTTGCTCTGTTGCCAGACTGGAGTGCAGTGGTGCAATCTCAGCTCACTGAAACCTCTGCCTCCTAGATTCAAGCGATTCTCCTGACTCAGCCTCCCGAGTATCTGGGATTACAGAAGTGCGCCACCATGCTCAGCTGATTTTTGTATTTTAATAGAGATGGGATTTCACCATGTTGGCCAGGATGGTCTCAATCTCCTGACCTTGTGATCCACCTGCCTCAGCCTCCCAAAGTGCTGGGATTACAGGCATGAGCCACCGCTCCCGGCCAGAGTAAGTTTTGAGAGACATATTTGTAATGTTTAAAAACATTTAAGATGCTTTATGTAAATATTTTTAAATACTTAAAAATAAGGAACTAGGTCTGAAATCCCTAATTATATCAATCAGATTGGGAAATGAGAAAAAGTATGGAATAGATTATCTTTAATTCTTGAAACTAATTGCTCATATTTTGAAAATTGAATTGGCATTATATGTATATATATATATTTTACATTATTAGCAAAAACAAAATCAAAGAAGGTATCTATGTAGCAAATGAAAGAAAGCAAAGGAAACAACAAAGCATAAAACCATAAAAAAGGCCAAAAATTATCCTTATGATAATAAATGTAAGCCCTGTTTTTGAGTGTGGATGGCCCATCTCAGATCCATAGTTGAAGAGCAAATTGATATACACAATTCCAATCTACTTATGAATTATCTCATTTTTAACAAATACTCATCTAATGAAACATTAATGGTTTACAGTTTATCATAAGCCTACCCTCATTGTCCCTTTATCTGATATTAACCAGTAGGATAAATGGAAAAGCTGTTACCCCTAACATATCTTCTTCCTTGGGTCCTCTAATCTGTGCCCATATTGTGTCTCCATTCTTCTACTATATTCTATAGTATATTCTTCTACTATATTATAAAAACATAAGCACTAGGTAGGGACCGAAATGAGTAGGACTCATTTAGGATATCCAGTTTTGTGTACCTCAACAAACAGCAACTAATAAGCCAGCTGCTAGTGAGGATGCAGAGCAAGTGAATCTCTCATTTATATAATGCTGGTGGGAACATAAAATGGTACTATCACTGTGGAAATAGTTTGGCAGTTTCTTATATAATTAATATATTTACAAACCATGCAAATCAGCAATTCCACTTCTGGCATTTTTTCTAGAGAAATGAAAATATGTTTGCACTAAAATTTGTACAAGAATGTTAAAAGCAGCTTTATTCATAATGACCAAATACTGGAAATAATCCAAATGTACTTCAGTGGATGAAGGGATAAACAAACTGTGGCCCATCTATACAATAGAATACTACTCAGCAATAAACAGTATTAACCTATTGATAAAAAACTCAGCTGGCTCTCAAGAGCATTATGCTGAGTGAAAAATAAAACCAATTTCAAAGAGTTATATATTGTATGATTCCATTTATATAATATTTTGTAAGTGACAAAACGGTAATGATGGAGTACACATCAGTGGTTGCCAGAGATTAGGGTTGCAGAAAGGAGAAGCTGTGACTAGTAGTAAGTAAAACAAAGGAGTTTCTTTATGGTGATGAAAAAGTTCTGCATTCTGATTGTTGTGATGGTTACATGGATCAACACGTGATAAATTTTTATAGAATCATATTCAGCGCACATACACACACACACACACACACACACTCACACAAGGGGTGCATGTAAAAACTGGTGAAATCAAACAGGGTCTGTATCTGAATTCCTAACACTGCACCAACCATCAGTTAACTGGTTTTTGATCATGTCCTGTGATTATATGAGGTATTATCATTGGGGAGAGCTGTTTGAAGGATATACAGAAACTCTGTGCTACTTTTGCAACTTCTTGTGAGTCTATTTCAGAATAGAAAATTATATTTTAAAAAAGCAGGAACTATGCAACAGAAGGACAGCTACTCACTTTTATGGATTGATGTAGACCAGTAGTTATCAAACCTGGTAGATCTTCAGATTCACTTAAAGGGGTTTATAAGAGATACACACACACACACACACACACACACACAAACACACACACACACATACACACACACACACACACAGAATCAGGATCTTTAGAAACTGAGCCAAGCACACACACACACACAAAATCAAGATCTTTAGAAACTGAGCCAAGGAATCTGTATTTTCAGAAAATTGTCCAAGGTTAGAAAACACTACACTATGATAGAGTCTGGTGACTCAGCCAGGGGTAGGAATGGAGGAAACTGGTGAGTCTGTTCTGTATTAACCCTTGATTGTGATTCTCAAATCTGTTCCATTCTTGTGAAAATCCTTTTCAATTTTGGCAATTGAAAGATTAAGCATCCATTTTAGAGTTTTGCATTGTTATGCATTTTAACTTTTTTTCTAAATTTTTATGAATATTTCAGTGGGAAGTTTCTTGAGGCTGTGTCATTAGCTACTAATCAGTTGCCAATTTAACCCAGAAGCAGGACAATAGTATTCTTACAGATGTACCTTGTCTTTACCTCATTCACATGTGAATTGTGACTTGATCCCAGTTTTTCTCAGTGAGAGACTGGAGAGTTCTACTTTATTTGATCAGTTTTTCACACCGATATGGCATCAACATAAATAAGGTTTCCTTCAAAATTAGCTAATGAGTGGAAAACAGCCAAGTCACACCACAGTGAAGACATCAGTTAGGAAAATTACATCCAAAACCTAACAGAGGCTGTCACTGAAGTTTTGTTTACGAAAGTTGGAAAAGCTTTTCCCTTTCAGCCACTGACATTCCTGATGTATTGTTTTTCTGCTGAAAATTATCCAAAGATGTTTTCAGACATTAACTGATGAAAGCCAAATTTATTGAAGGTGGAGGAGAATGTAAAGAGCCCTTATATTTGTGAATTCCTCAGACAGACGTGGCAACCTTTTAATAGCTATAGTTGACCAGATTCTTTTGTGCATATGAAAAATCGGTTGTGGACCTAAGAATATGACCCACTGTGTAGAAGAGGCAGATATCTGATGCTGCTGCAGAGAACACTGGATCACTGATCAAGAAACTTGCACGTTTACCCTGACTCTGCCACTAACTAAAAATTTATCTTTGGTCAGATTGTCTAAATGTTCTAGCCTCAATCTCTTTGTCTATAAAAGCTGGGGACAGAGATTATATTAAGTTAACACTTTCAAACATTTATGAGTTATGAAATTTACAGTAATTGTAATTTCATGATTAGCCCTCTCTGGAACTTAAAAATCATGCTATTCTTTAATGACATATAATAAAGAAGCATACTAAAGAAAAATTCAGATTTTGCTTATTAAAGTATTTCATGCTAGTAGGTGCAAGTATTTCTCTAAACATAATATTCTCAATATGAATAATGTTTAATCCCACCAAATAAAAAGTCATGTTGAATATAAACATTTTATGTTGAGTATCAGTTTTTAAAAGACTAATGATATTTTTATGTATATTATAATGATTCTGATCAATAAATATAATTACAAATTTTGTTGAAGATCATCTTTGAGACTTATTTGAAAAATTGTAATTATTCTTATGGTCTTCATTTATTTTTATTTTTTACTGTTCTTTATGTTTTCTGCCTTTAACAAATAGTCTATTATGGACAAAATTTAGGCAATATATGAGTGTATTAGTCATAGTTCTCTGGAGGAACAGAACCAATAGTCTGTGTAAGATGTGTAATATATATCTATATAAGTTTATATGTGTGTGTATGTATGTAATTTACATATATATGTGTATGTATACACACACATATACAGATTAATAAGGAATTGGCTCACATGATAATGGAGGCTGACAAAGTCAAAGATATGCAGTTAGCAAGCTGGAGACCCAGCAGAGCCCACTGAAGATCAAAGACCTGAGAACCAGGAGAGCCCATGATGTCATTCTAGTCCAGATGTCAGCAGGCTTGAGACCCAGAAAAAGTGAATGGTTTGGTTTGAGTCCAAAGGTAAATAAAAACTGATGTCTCAGTTCAAAGGTGGTCAAGCAGGAGGAATTTCTCACAGAAAAGTCAACCTTTTTGTTCTCTTCAGGCCTTCAAATGATTAGGTGAGGCCCATCCACATTAGAAAGCACAAGCTACCTTTTTTTTAGAGAGGTCTCACTTTGTCGCCCAGGCTGAAGTGCAATGGTGTGATCATAGCTCATTGCAGCCTAGATCTTCCGGGCCCTCCCACCTCAGCCTCAGGAACTACAGGAACTACAGGCATGAGCCACTGCACCTAGCTGGCAATCTTCTTTTCTCAGTCTGCCAATTCAGGTGTTAATCTCATCCAGAAATACCCTCACAGAGACACCCAGAATAATGTTTGACCAAATATCTGGGCACTCTATGGCTCAGTAAAGTTGATACATAAAATTAACCATCACAATGAGCAAAAATGAGAACATTTTCAAATTTTATAATAGTCAAAAAATACAAACACACACACACACACACACACACACACACACACACACAGCACCCAGCTATTATCAACTGAGTGGAATACCAATGCAGTGTCTGGATCATGAGTACAGCTTTCTGAACTACTGGCTGCTACTCATGACTTACTCTGTATTCACTTAGAGGATCTCAAGCACTACATATTTAAAGAGGGAAAGTAAATATTCTGTTTACTGACATTTTCAAGTAAACATTTTATTGTAGAACAGAAAGATCTATAAATCATAATTATATGGCTTTATGCATTTTTCACAAAGTGAATACACTCATGAAACTCAGATCAAAATACCGAATATTACCAACATCCCTCAAAGCCCCTTTGTTGCTGCTTCCAGTTCCAATGCCTCACACCACACCCAAAAGTAATTAATACGTATATTTCTCTCTTTTTTTGGTCTATGAGGCATTTTATTTGTAAATATGTATTGCATCTCTAGAAAAAGAATCCCAGGATATTCCCTCTTGTATGTTTTCGTCTTGCTTCTTCATGGTCCATGATACCAACTGAGGTTGTCAGTACAATGAAACCAAACTGGTGGGATGGAAGCAGATTATTCTGCCATTTTTCTAAATCTTTGAGTTGCACATCAAATCTGGGGCTGATCACTCTATACTTGTTTAGCCTGCTTGTGAGGTTCACAATAATATTTCCAGCTCTGTGATTATCAATGATTTCAAATTCACCAATGTAACCATGCTTCATCAACACAGTTGGAAACTGAATGATGACTTTAGAGCACAGCCTGATAAGAACCTAGCATTTACCTCTCTTTGGCATTGTTGATGCTCTTAGGAGCATCATCTAGGACATTCACGCACACCTTTTTGATGGTGTGGAAAGAGTTTATATGTATATATATACACATATAATATAATACATATTTATATATTTATATATACATTATATATTTTTAATATATATATATTTTTAATATATAATGTATATTAATAATATAAATATGTGTGTATATATGTATTTCTATCAGATTGACTAGTTGGCCAGTTTTGTGCTTTATATGAGTGAGATTATGTAGTATCTACTCTTTTATGTCTAGCTTCTTTCATTAAACATTATATTGATGAGAGTCATCCAAACTGTTGCATGAAGCATATTTCTCATTTCTGTAAAGTATTGTATTATATGAATACGCCATAATTTGTTATATTGATCTCTATTTGATTGTTGATGGACATTTGGGTTGTTTACAGGTTGGGTTTGTTTGTTTGTTTTTACAAACAATGCTGCTTTGAACAGTCTTGTATATATGTTTTAGTGTACTCATTTCAGTTGGATATATACCTAGGATTGCAATTGCTGGTCATAGAGTCTATGTATGTTATAGAGTCTGTGTATGTACTAAAACACTAGTTTTTCAAAGTGCTTGTAATCAGTTTATACCAAGAGCAAAGATAACTCAAGTTGTTCCACATCCCTAAAACACATGGTATTATATTGGCATTTTAATTTTAGCGATTCTAGTGAATGTGTATGGTATCTCATTGTAAGTTTGTTTTCTATTTCCCTAATACTAATGATCTTGAGCAACCGTTTCATGGGTTAATTGGCCATTTTGATACCTTATTTTTGAAGTAGCATTTCATGTCCCTTGCCAAATTTTCTATTGGATTTCCTTGTGTAAAATTGGCTTTTCAGGTTTTAGTATCAAAGTTATACAAGTCTAATAAAAATAAATTGAAAATTTTCCTTAATTTTATTTCTGAGGAAGAATTTATGTAAAATTGACTTTTTTCTTCAGTGTTATAAAGATTTACCAGTGAAATTATATGCACCAGGAAATTTCTTTATGGGAAACTTGTTAATTATGGACTTAATTTCTTTAATACGTAAGTGACTAGTCAGATCTCCTACTTATTCTTATATCAGTTTTGGTAAATTGTGTTTTCTAGGAATTTGTCTATCTAAATTTCCAAATCTGTTGGCATAAAGTCATTCATAATATTTTCTCATTATATTTTTAGTACCTGGAAGATCTGCAGTTATATGCCCTTTTTCATTCCTACTATTGGTAATTGTGCCTTCTTTCTTTTTTCTTCACATTGTTGATGGAGGTTTATCATTTTTACTAGTCTTTTTCAACAAAGCATTTCTTTGCCTTTGTTGGTTCCACCTTACATTTATATTCTATTTCTCCAATTTTTTTCTATTAGCAGGAGC
The DNA here is from genome assembly GCA_963573385.1 of Cacajao melanocephalus. Classification (NCBI taxonomy): domain Eukaryota; kingdom Metazoa; phylum Chordata; class Mammalia; order Primates; family Pitheciidae; genus Cacajao; species Cacajao melanocephalus. Next base: position 19,865 of record CAUYLG010039127.1, read on the forward strand.
AGCAATAGTAGTTTGCTGTTTTTTAGCTTCTTGAGATGCATACCTAGATCCATAATTCTTCTTTAGTCTTTATTTTTTTAATGTATACCTTTAAAGCAATACATTTTCCTTGAGACACATTTTTAGCTTTTCCCCACAGATCTTGATCTGTTTTTCCTTTTAGCATTCAACTCAAAATGTTTTCTAATTTCCATTTTAATTTCCTCTTGAAACATGACTAATTTAGTTGGGTGGATTACACTGATTTATTTTCAAATGTTAATCCAACCTTGGAATTTAAACCTGGGATAAATTCTACTTAGTTATGGTATACAATTCTTTTTATACATTGTTGGATTTGATTTGCTAACGTTTTGTTGAGGATGTTTGCATCTATGTTTATGAGCAATATTTATCTGTAGTTTTCTTGTGATATCTTTGGCAAGGCTTGATATTAGGGTAATGCCGCCCTCATAAAACAAATTAGGAAGTATCCTTCTACTTCTGTGTTTTGAAAGATTTTGTAGATAATTCCTATAATTTTGTCCTTAAATATTTGGTAGAATTCACCAGTGAACCTACCTGTACTTGGAGCTTTCTGTTTCAGGAGGTTGCTATTATTGATTCAATTTCTGTAATATCTATATGCTTTTTCAGATTGACTACTTATTCTTGTGTGAGTTTTGTCAGACTGTGTTTTTCACAGAATTGATCTGTTTAATCTAGGTTATCAAATTTGTGGGCAAAAAGTTGTTCACAATATTTCTTCCACATGGAATACTAGAGCTGGCTATAATTGGGTTATTTCTCCTCCTCTAGGTCAGTTAGGCTTTGATAAAATCCCAGCAGATTAGGGATTAAGTTAGGGTCTGCTTAACTAGTTTCTCCTGGGGCAGACCTTGTTAAGAAATACAGAGCGCTCTGGTGTATTTCAGAATGGTTCCTTTACCCCTCCCCCTGCTGAAACTCAGAATAATTTTTTTCCTGATATTAACTGTGAGAATCTGGCCAACCTCCTAGGGTTAAAGCTCACAAAATCATGCCCCTCCCCCCACTCTTCCGTGACTGGATTCTCCTGGAGTTTTTATCTTTTAGACTTGTCCAATCCTAGCCTTCAGCAATTTCTCAATTACAGTTCATGTTTTCCCACTGCAGCACTGGTTCCCATAAAGGTTTCTGCTTCCAGTATGTTGTGCTTCTCTTTACCTATCTGTCCCTCCAATTTGAGAGGCAGCAGTTTACCCTGTGCTCTTACTTCTCTTACAAATCTAGGAATTGTTTATTTTTCCGTTTGTTCAGCTTTTACTTGTTAAAATGGAGTTGGTGACTTCCAAGCTCCTCTCATGCAGAACTGAAACCTGAAATCCTTGTAGCTTTTTGCATTGATTTCCAGCTTGATTGTACTGTGGTTAGAAAATATAATGGAATTATTCCTAGTCCTTTGAAGATTTTCAGAGTTACCTTTTGGCTTAGCGTATGGTGTATTTTGGTAAATGTCTTATATGCCCTTTAAGAGATGTTTTCAGCAGTTATCGGGTATAGTATTCTATAGATGTCAATTAAATAGAGTTTGTTAATCATGATAGGCAAGTTTCTATATCTCTAATTATTTTTTGGCTTTGTTCTAATTGTTTTGTCAGTTATCAAGAGAGATGTGCAACTCTTAAATTATGATTATGGATTTATTTCTCCTATCAGTCCTGCCAGTTTTTCTTAACATATATTAATGCTATGTTACTAGGTGCATATAAATTTAGGATTGTTGCATCTTCTGGGCAGATCAACTCTTCTAACATTATGATATTCCTTTTTTTAATGCTTCTTGCCCAAGAGTCTACTTTGTCTGATATTGGTATAGTCAAGCCAGCTTTTATTTTGGCTAGTATTTGCATGATATATATTTTTCCATTATTTTATTTTCAATTTTTCAAGATTGTTCATTTTAAGGTATGCTCTAATAAGCAGCATGGAGAGTGTTTGCTTTTTTGTTCTAATAAGGTCTGCTTTTTAATTGGAGTATTTAGTTAATTTTCATTTAAATTAATTACTGATATATTGGGCTTTAAATATACTCTTATACTTTCTGTTTTCCACTTCTGTTTCTTTTTTTTTTAACTTTTTCCTACTTTCCTGCCTTTTAAAATAGTAATTGTATTTACTGTTTTATTTTCTATTAGCCTGTTAGTTATACTGTTTTTTATCCTTTTACTGGTTATCCTGAACTCTACAACAATCATTCTTATCTTATTAGTCTAACATAATTGTAACAAATCTCAGAAAATCTTCAACTTTAAGCTACTTTAATCCAATTTATCCCAATTCTGCATTTTTTTTGCTGCTGTCATGTTTTTTGACTTCATAAATATTTTAAATCCCAAAAATCATTAGTATTATTTGTAGTATAGACAATATTTATTTACATGTATCCATCTATTTACCCCTTTGTTGCTTTTCATATTTTAAAAAATATTTCTTTTAGTGTAGGCCTACAGATGTTGAATTATCTCAGCTTTTGTTTGCCTGGAAAAGTCTTCTTATTGGCAGGGGGTGAGGGGGCTTGATTATTGAAGAACATTTTCCTTGGGTATTGAATTCTAAGATGCCAATTATTTTTTTTTTAGCATTCAAAAACATAGTTCCATTGTCTTCTGGTTTCCATCATTAAAAAAAATAAAGTCAGGTATCAATCTTGTTGCAGCTTCTTGGAAGATGATGTATCTTTTTTATTTATCTATATTTATTCTTTTTAAAATTTTTATTGTTTTAGAGATGTGATCTCACTATGTTGCCCAGAATGTTCTCTTCATCTTCAGTTTTTGGCAGTTTTTCTCTAATGTGCCTTGGTGTGGTTTTCTTTGTGTCTTTCCCCAGTGTAGGGTTTAAGATTCCTCTTGAACCTATGACTTGATGTCTTTCATCAGTTTAGAAAATTTGCAGTTATTGTATCTTCAAATTGTTTTTTTCCCCCATTCTCAATCTTTCTTTGGGTCTGTATATGCACATATGTTGGCCCTTTTCACTATGTCGCATATTTTTGCTTTCTGCTTGTCTAGATTTTGCTTCTGTCTAGATATTTTGTACTCACCAGTATTCCAGTTTTCTCATCCTCTATCCAATCTGTTCTTAAATACCTCTGCTATATTCTTAGTTTTAACTATTATATTTTTCAGGGCTAGAATTTATTTTTTAAATATTTCAATTGTGTGGTAAAATTCTGCATTTTGTTCTCTATTTTAATGTCTGTTTCTGATTTAATTCACCTGTAGTACTATTTCTATTGTCCGCTTTTCTCCTATTTCAGTTCTTGATAAGTCTGACAACTTTTTACTGAATCCCAGCTGTTAGACATGAAAAATTGTAGTGGCCTTAGATATTCTCTTTTAGAGAGATTCATTCTGTTTTCTGGCAGGCATCTAGAGTAAAGGAGTATCGTCACCTCAATACATTCAGGAACTTTGTAGTTCTGCAGCAGCAATGTAATTTTGCAGCAATGTGGTTTTTCAAAGGCTCGGTCTACATTTTGCTCATACAAACTATTATAGGTATCCCTTTATGTGTCCCAACTGGGAGCATAGGGCATTTTAGCAAAGCTCCTCCTAAGTGGAACCTGGACTCCAATTTTTGTCTTCCCAGTATCAAGAGTCTTCATATAACTCTATTTTTTAGCCATTTTTCTGCTTGGCTTTCTGTCCTTTACCTGCTATAGCTTAGCATTGGCCCATGCCAATAGGCTGTTTTCCGTTCCTTTCTTTTCTCTGCATTTAGCTCCCCTGGTATCATCGAACTCCAATTTTGGTTTATCCAGCTCTGTGAGTTTGTCAGAAGTTCTCTTAGCTTCTTTGCCTCTCTTTCAACACCAAGAATATGTGGTATGTGGAATTTTGTATTCATCTCAGTGAGCTCCCCTTCTTTTCCAGATCTTGTATCCTCAAGTCCTGGATGCCTCAGCAACTCTCTGATGCTTTCAGGCAGGCTTTTTATTTTTTAAAATGTTTGTCTCTGGTTTTTCTAATTGTCTTTGATAGAATATTGATCTGCTACCAATTACTCCATGATACCCCAAAACTTGTTTAGTGATTTAAAATAGAACTTCTAACTGATGTCGTCACCATCTTTAACACTTTGAAACCTCAAGGGTTCCTAACGATGGCTAGACAAAATAATCTTTGAAGTTATGTTTAATTTTAATGATCAGTGATTCTTTCAGGTTAACATTTTAGACTTTTATACCCGTATTGGTGTACAGGAAATGGTCATTTCTTTTTGCTTAATTCTGACATCTGTGTTATCTTGACATTTTTCTAGAAAAAAAGGGGTTATGAGCACAAGGTGTGTGAAAAGCAGAAAAAACAGTGAGTTCTGTGTTTGAAACATATCTGAATTAATTTATGAAGTGGGCTTAGGTGATGAAGGGCAATAAAGGGACTCTCAAAAAAAATATGAAAATGAATCAGGGAAATAAAAGTAAAGACAAGAGGAAAAGGACAGAACTAGAATGCTAAAAAAAAATTAATGAAGACCAGAAGTTGTAATGACTAAGGCCCTACATAGATTAAGTACTCAGTAAATGCTTGCCATAGATTAAGTATTCAGTAAATGCTTGCCATGAGACAAATGAAAAATGTATTTTTAAGAAGCCTTTCTTGGGTTCAGTAAAGCAGATTTTTGTTGTTGTTGCCATCATTGTTAGATGTTGTTTTTCCTCAGTCATGAGTTTCTAAATGACTCAGTACCGTTAGAAATTTTGTCTAGACTTAGCATATAATCTCAGCACATTGGAAGGGTGAAGTGAGTGGATCACTTGAGCTCAGGAATTCGAGACTAGCCTGGGCAACACGGCAAAATCCTGTCTCTGCAAAAGAAAAATGTTGTGCACGTCTGTAGTCCCAGCTACTCAAGAGGCTTAGGTGGGAGCATTCCTTGAGCCTTGGAGGCAGAGGTTGAGGTGGGCCGAGATCACACCACTGTACTCCAACCTGGGCAATAGAACCAGACCTTGTCTCAAAAACATAAAAAAGAAAGAAAAATTGTCTACACTTTTTCTGCTATTTCAATAATGTCGATCCATAAGAAAAAGGTAAATTTAGTAGGATTTTGCTATCAAAATTTTATGAAGAATATGGTCTCCAGCTCTCAGAATCATGTTTTATCATATACCAAAAAACAAACAAACAAACAAAAACTATTCTTCAATATATGGACCGTTATACAATTTGTGTGTGGATCAAAGTCCAAATTCTCAAATCCATCTGATTCCCTACTCTGGCCATTTAAATTCTAATCTTAAGGACTGGGTTAGATAAGGGGAAACTAAAGTGTGATTTTATAACTCCAGAAGGCCTAGCAGAGGAATAAAGGAGCAGATCTTAGAACTGGAAAATAGTCTTGTGACTTTAGGATCTTCTGAGAATATCCACTCTGTTCTAGGTCTAGGTTAGCCCTGATTTAAATACTAAAGAGGAAGAGCTAAAGTTAGAAGGAAGAGAGATAGTAAAGGGAAGGATACAGTGATTGGAATGAAAATGCTTTTGGTATATTTGCCCCACAAATTGAATATGGCCTTGATTCTGCCTTTTATCCTAGTAAAGTCCTGAATCTAGTTGAATTTAATATATCCTGAGGATTACCCTGGAACAAACCCAGAGCACTGAGTTTTTTTCACACTCATCCCACAGCTTTAATCCGCTAGAGGTAAGCTTGTATCCCTAAACCCTTTGGATATTAAATACAAATTGCCTGAGTATTCAAAATTTTGGCAATTGACTTGCAAAGTCATCTATTTATTTTGTGTCTCTCCTTTGATCCTTTACGTACCTAGGGTCTCACACAAGGCCCTGAATCAAATATGCACTAGGAACAGTACTAGATATTTTCATAATTTTTTTTTTTTTTGAGACAGAGTTTCACTCTTGTTGTCCAGGCTGGAGTGCAATGGCACAATCTTGACTCACTGCAACCTCCAAATCCCAGGTTCAAGCGATTCTCCTGCCTCAGCCTCCCAAATAGCTGGAATTACAGGCATGTGCCACTATGCCTGGCTAATTTTGTATTCTTAGTAGAGACGGGGTTTCTCCACATTGGTCAGGCTCATCTCGAGCTCCCAACCTCAGGCGATCTGCCCACCTTGGCCTCCCAAAGTGCTGGGATTACAGGCATGAGCCACTGCGCCTGGCCATAAATCTTATTTTTTTATCTGAAGAATAATCTTGTGAGGTAGAAATTATTATGCCACCTATAGAGATGAGAAACAGATACTCAAAATGTTCTCAATCAATGCCATACAGCCATTAAGTAGCAAATTCTAAACTTGAGCCCCAGCATTCTGACTTCAAGTTCAGTGTTCTTTTTAGGACCCCAGAGGATTTCAATATATATTTGGTTGATTGTTGATTGAGAAAGAACAATTCTCTTAAAATGAAAAGCAGACTTTAAATGACTTCCTTGCCTTGGTTTGACACTCACCACCTCCTTTTGAATGTCAGACAAGGGAAAAGATCAGTTTAATTGTTGCCATTTATAAGTGGGAAAGTTGAGACCAAATATGCTTTATTGAAGGCCTCAGCTTTCAATTTTCATTCTACGTTTCTCATTAAGGAAAGTTGAGACGCATGGAGGTTGTCACCTTGTTGAAGGTCAAATGGAGTGTTTCTGCAATGAATAGAGTCTGATGTGATGACTAGTCTCATATGATCCCTGTGATGACTAAGGATTTCTGGGTGAATGCAGAGTGAGAAAGAGGAGATTTCATTCCTGCCCACTTAAAATGACAAATTCTGCACTGAAAGTAATTTTTTCCAATCGGAGGCAGATTAGTGTATTTATTGAGTTTAATGTAGCAAACAATTTTTGAATGCTTAGTATGAGCTATGACTTATGAGGAGAACATATAAACAGGCCAAAGCTCCTGCCTTCAAGAAATAATTTTTTAAATTTTTATAATTTCTGATTTTTATTTCATACATATATATTGCAATTGAGCAAAATTAGTAACCTTGGAAGAAAGATGAAAAACAGCCAGTCTCCACTGGTGGTTACAGAATTGAGATAATTTGATGGGAAAAATGTTATTCCTATAGCTCTGTGATAATTACGTTTGGTAAAATGGTTTGCCACTTACAAATACCTATTTTTGGCCAGACACAGTGGCTCACACCTATAATCCCAGCATTTTGAGAGGCCAAGCCAGGAGGATCACTTGAGGTCAGAAGTTCGAGACCAGCCTAGCTGACGTGGTGAAACCTCGTCTCTACTCAAAATGCAAAGAAACCAGCTGGGCGTGGTGGCAGGTACCTGTAATCCCAACTACTTGGGAAGCTGAGATACAAGAATCGCTTGAACCTGGGAGGCGGAGGTTGCAGTGAGCCAAGATCGTCCCACTATACTCTGCAGTCGACCATGGGTGACAGAGTGAGTCTCTGTCTCAAAAGAAAAAAGAAAAAAAGAAAAAAAAATGAATACCTACTTTCTAATTACTACTAACATCCATGTCTTACTAGCTTTGAAGCTGTGTTGCATAGAAGCCAGTAGTTCTGTTGAGCTCCCGTGAGTGTGATTTTATGCTGTGGTGGTAGAAGTTAGGGAAATGGAGGAAGGTTGAAGGGCTGAGCTGATAGGTTTCTGGGTGATTTAACGTAAATTTGCATAAGCAGCTTTGACACTATATTTTTATATATTGGACTTCTTTATAAAATGTATTTGCGGGGGAAAAAAACAGGCTCTACAACTGAAAAAATGTAAATCACTGGATTCAGCAAAAATAACAAAACATTCGGTCTTTTACGTGAGGGCACTCAACTAAATGCTTTGTGGTCTAGCAGCAACCAAAAATTACCTCCCTGATTTGGAAAGCAGAATTGAGACAATCTGTGGTTAAGATTTAAGGGTGAAAAGGGCTGTTAGACCACTCACTTGTTTGCCAAAAAGATCCTCTGAAGAAGGAATGAGTGAACATGATAGAAATTATCATTTTATCAAAGAAGATTGACAAGGCATATCAGGCTGTAAGAAAGCAGACCAACCAGATGGTGATTTAAGTGCCAGGGAGGACTTCTAAGCAAGTTGAGGCAAGGTCCCATGCTACTCATAATTGTTTCAAGAGGAATAGATGGCCAAGAATAAAATATGCTATTGGATTCTATACTTATTTTTGGTCTCTTTAAGTCAACTTACTAAATGAACAAGTTAATACTATGAGCAGTTGAGTCATTTATATCATTTGGAAAAAAAATAATTAAAACAAAAATCAGCTTAGCTCTGTGAAATGGGAAATGAGATTTCCATTTCACTTCACACAGGGTGAGTGATGAGTTAAGCAGAAAGCATTCCTGAGAAAAAGCTTTCAGGCCACTTGTTTTTAGTTTGAGATTTTAAGTAGGAAAATGGGTCAGTTGGTCCTAGAGAGCATTTCTACAAAACTTGTCATTCTGACACACAATACATATAAAAAAATAACATCTGAAATGACTCCTCTCATTGATGTTAACTGGGTTCTTTCAGCCTAAATGATAAGAGAAAGAACCCTTGTCTGCAGAAAACACCTACCTCTCTGAGAAGTTCCTTTTCTATACCTATTCAGTGAGAGAGTAGCAGGAAGTCCGCTTTTGTCCCAGGTTCCTTCCATACAGAATTCCAAACAGTGATCATCTAAGAATGTAATACAAGGTTGCTTTTGAGCCAGTTTTGTTTCTGGCAGTGGTGCAGTCATCAGGTATCTAGAAACTCCTATAAGACTCTATCCCAAAGTGCTGGCTCTTACCCCATGAGCCAGAATCAACTCACTAAAATGGCCACTGACACTGAACCCCTCAGAACTCCAAAGGTCTGGCATTGTGTCTCTCCTTCCCTTTTCCACCCTCCTCTATCTCCATCCCTCTTCCTTCTCCATCCCCCACTCCCTACTTCCTTCGTAGCTACTAAGTGCTCTCTCAGGAATGTTTGAAGGTGAGGATTTAGGTCTGGGCAACCTGTTAAAAATATGAATTGTTACCATGAACTCTGAGTGGCCTTTCAGCTTTGCTGACAGAAATTTACTCCATGTAGACCACCCCCCACAAAAAAATTAAGCAGGTAAGGTCATTTGGAGTTGAAACAAGCATGTAGTCGGTGTGTTTGAAAATGAAATTATAATTAACCAGCTGATGGCTGTGAGGTGTTACCTTGAACTCTGTGTGGCCTCTTGGCACAGCGGCTGAACTTGCTTTATTGAATACCCAGAGACCTGAACAGGTGAAATCAGGATATGTCCGGGCCCAATTGTACTTTTAGAAAGATTATATCTTTTTTAGTGCCGATTGTAAGAGGGTTGAGGATTAATTGAGCAGCACTAATAAGAAAATAAAAATGAGCTTGACCATCCTAAAACTGCTGAGGAAAATGACTTTACCTGCCCACTTTGTGAATTGATTTCTGAAGTGATGAGAGGTTACCAGGCCTGAGAGTGGCCTAGAAGATTATTGCAATTTGGAAATCATAGCATCTACATGTTTAGGAAAACTTTGTAATTACCAGCTGTGAGCCATGAAGTGTTGCTTGAATTCCAAGTGGTCTGTTGACAAATGGGTTAGACAACTTTATGGAACTATTCAAAATGAGGTAGGTAAAACCCTACAGCAGGAACTTAGCATTGTTAATGACAAGGAGGGGTGGTGAGGTCATTTTATGATGTAGAATGAATGCATCTCAGATAAACTTTAACTCTATCTTGTCCATGAAATATTATTTTAAAATAAATATGCAAATTACTAACTTACATAATCAGCGAAATTGAATAATGGTGCTACAGTTATCTAGTGGGTACTAGTTTAAGGGAATACTATAAGCGATTTATTTGACAGAGTGACTCCTGACAGCTGGTCACTACTTTAGAGTGGCAAAAAAATCCATCTTATCCCTTTGTCACACTGAATATAAAAGAACTCTGCATCATTCTGTTGCCTCTGTCTTCATATCTATTCCCTCTAATTGTGTAATATCATTCCATGGTAAAGTTGCATTTTATAAAAGCCAAAAAATTTGGGTCCCTTTTTGTTTTGGCTGAGAACATCTATCGTTAGACTAAACAAACTGTTTAGTTTCACTCTGTGCTTTTGACAGGCTGGCTGGAATGAATGCTCCTGTTGGCTTAATAAACAAAGAATAATAATCCAAAATGGTTTTTATTACTGGGTGGATTTACGCTATTCATGGGATTGGAATGATCTAATTGTTCACATCTCTGCTTAAAGTATTATATGTGTAAGTAACACTGAAGTTTTCCTATTTCAAAAGAAGTTTCAGTTAGGACACACATATAAACCTGCTTCGCCTTCCCAGCTTCTCCCTTCGTAGCAGCTTGGTTAAATACTCTTGTCTTTCCTGTAGAATACTTAAATGAAAAAGAAACTTCACATGGTACTCACTGGTAACCCAGGCTCCTTATCTCAAAGAAATGTCATTTCACTTGGTTGGTGATTAAGGTTTGACATTACAAAATACTTTGTATTTGTACAGTGTATTTTATCTCAATCAAATGCACAAGCTTAGAAATGGACTAGAACCTTTACAGCAATTATAGGGGTGATCATATCAGCTTAGCATTTTTTAAAAATTGACTGTCCAGTCCCATTTTAGGATCCTGTTTAGATTTTGGTGGACTTCTATGTTATATTTCTGTGTAACTTGGAGTACTTTTCTAAATGTGTAGGACCTCAGGTAATTTTATTTCTCTTATTCCAATATCTAGTACATATTCTCCAACTTACAGATACATTCATACAGTTAGAAGCATCACAGTTTGTTTATTCTATTTCTACACTCTGGGCTGTTTCATTTGTTTCTCAGTATCTGCTTTCCTCTGAAGCCTTCCTTCATCATTTCATTCCAAACTCTGAACTCTTATTACATTGTCTATAGCATGTGTAATGGTGGCAGATCTATTATAAAACTTACATAGATATCCACATTAACATCAGCATGTATCATAAACCTTATTGTAGTTACTTTACATATTTCTCTCAGTGTTCCCACTGCTTAAGCATAGTAGACCTGTCCCCACCCCCGTTACTAGGCTAAAATGGCCTTTCTGAAATACAAATTGGATTGATATTACTCTGCTTAAACCTCTTCAAGGTCTGTCACCTCCAAGGAAGGTCCCTTGCATACAAGTACCTTCTCAGGCCAGCCCCTGCCTGCCTTTCTAGCTGCATTTTCTACCATTCCCTTGTTGTGTCCACATCAAATTTGTTTCTGTTCCCCAAGCATGACATAGTTTATTTCCTTCAGCTAGGCACCTATTTATCTGGCAAACATTTACTCAACTTTTAAGATTCAAGTCAGATGTCTCCTCCCCTGGGAACCTTTCCCTGACTTTCCCAGGGAGGGACTGGCCCACCCTTTATACTTCTTGAACACCTTACACAAAGATTTGTTACAGCATATCATACTATACTGTGTTTATTTGCCTGTATGTCTCCTCTACTAGGCTGTGAACTATTTAAGATAGAGATTGTTGTCTTACTCATTTTTATATCCTTATCTCAGTTCCTGGCACACAACAGCTGTTCAGTTAATGTTTGTCAAATGAATGAATGAATGAACAAACAAATGAGCAAACACCTTTTTTTTAATAGAATTAAAAGGAAGTCAAATAATTTCCAGTGAGAGAGATGCTTAGAAATTAAAGTGTTTTACATTGATATATGTCCTGCTTTTTGAGATAATTGTTAAGGGGCCTTTGTGTATTTTAGCAGGGAGTTGAATGTCTTGAAATGTGTCTTGACCATGGATACCTTGATTTGAGAAGGTCTGGTTTGACTTGAAGTGATTATTGCTATTATAGTTTATCATACCTAGATTTCAAAGTAGGTCAGGTGGATAGATATAAGGGCAATATGACTGGAACTAGGAAAGCAGAGTCTAAAATCTCATCTTTTACTTTCTCCTTAATGCAGTGTCTCAGAAAATGAACACTTTTCCTTAGTGTTCTGCAATGTTTTTGGCCTAACCTTAATAGGAGGGAATTATTCACTATTCCTCCCACCTGCTTTGTACTTTTAATCATTCTAATCTAATAATAAGACCCAAGCAATGGCCAATTCTGTCAAAAATTAGCACAAAAGAATGATGCCAGTAACATCCCATTCTGGGCCAGCCCATAGGGCCCCCCCGTCAGCCATCTCTCAGTCTCAAAATCCAGAAGCACAACTCTTAAAATTTGATCTTGTGTTTCTTTCCTGTTACTGAGACTTAGTTGTTCTACTCTCCAGGGCTCTCTAAGCAGGTAACAGAAGCAATTTAGGAATATATCGTGAGGAATGCTGTTTTATAGGAGACGAAAACATGGCACACCAAGGTTAAGCAGTTTGTGAGATGATGTTGAATAGGTTCAGGCACAGGTCAATGCCGTGGTGAGGAAAACACCTATGTATACTTGACAGATAGTCCCCTTTGCTAAACACCCAACTCCTCCACCCTGTGCAGTTTAACTTGTGCCAGTGATCACAGGATTTGCTGAATGAATTACCATAATTGGATTTAATTCAGGAAGGGGATGTTTTCTGTACACACCAAACAGGCTGCATACTGGATTCTTTTGCCTAGATGACAGGGATGAAGAAGCCCAACAGGAAATACATCTTTGCAAATTAGAAAAGTTGATGAGCTAAGTCCTGCAAACATTGGGCAGTTATCCAAGGTGAACTCCTAGTGACCTCCTGGCACCTTGGCTCACCTCATTGCACTTCACAGCCAGAAGCATACCAGGTGGATTCACTTTCTTACCTCCCTGATAAGGCAATAGGACCTTGCCACACCCAGACTCACATCCATTCTCCCTTCCTGCTTCCACTGACCTCAAGTCTGATAAAAATCCAGAGTGATAATGCTATTGAGGTACAGGCCATAAACTATATCAGTATGTACGTAAGTGGAGGGAGGGGAAAGGGGGAGGAAAAAGCAAAAAAGGCCAAATGGAGAGTTCAGCTTTACCTCTAGGTGACCTTGGCAGTATGTGGAGTGGAAGGGAAATTGCCAGGAACTTTCAGCATTTTTTTTTTTTTTTGAGCATTGTTTTGACTTGGCTTTGCTACAGAGCAACTTTTAGGGACCGAGGCAAAATATAGGTCATTGTGAACTGCAGGTGCAGTTTTGATCTGGAACTATGTATAATGTGTTGTGGTATATGTGCAAACCCAGAAGTATTTATCAAGATGAAAACGTGAGTTTTTCTCTATAGGTAAACAGGCTACTTTAAATAAGGACCAACATCAGAAGGTGTTTTTCCCTAAAATCAAAAGGATACAGTAGAGCCTCTCTCCTATTTCTTTTTCTCCCTCTCCTTGCCCTTCTTCTCCCTCCTTGCCTCCCAGCCTCCTTCAGTCCCTCTCTCTGTATCCCTCTCTCCTTTCTCACTGCCTCCTTCCCGGACTATCTCCTTCGGTAGATCATCCTTCTCTATTGTGAAACACCTCATTTGACAAACACAGACTTTGACTCTTAAGGCCCCCTCCTCAGGAGATACTGCTTAATGTAGGCAGACTCACTCAAGGATGATGAATCAGCAAGATAATCAAAAGGCTAGGATTTTAACTATTACACTCAAGTAGTCAGAACATTCAGACCAGCATACAAAAAGGACATATCCCAACAAATGAAAGGGGAAGAGTTTCAAAACCCCTTACTCTTGATCCCAATCATGTCATTTAATCCCTCATACCACCTGTTCCCTCAGTTTCTCAACATAATAGGAAACGCATCAAAGCACCTGGCTGCTAAAACAATAGGCACTCTCTCTGGACTGAGAGAAAGATCTAGAGAGAGCGTTACTCAACAATTATGTGCTTAACTGCTGGCAAACATTGCTTGAGATGCTCATCTCTTCCTTCCAAACTATTCTGTACACACAAAGAAGATTCAAAGAGCAGAGGTTTAAATTTCAGCAAGAAACATTTAGATTACTTTGGAAATTTTCTGCCACCTATTTCTTTTTTTTTTTTTTTTTTGAGACAGAGTTTTGGTCTGTCGCCAGGTGCCAGGCTGGAGTGCAGTGGCACAATCTCGGCTCACTGCAACCTCTGCCTCCCGGATTCAAGTAATTCTCCTGCCTCAGTCTCCCGAGTAGCTGGGACTACAGGCACACACCACCATGCCCAGCTAATTTTTGTATTTTTTAGTAGAGACAGGGTTTCACCATGTTGGCCAGGATGGTTTCAATCTCTTGACCTCATGATCCACCCGCCTCGGCCTCCCAAAGTGCTGGGATTACAGGCGTGAGCCACCGTGCCCAGCTCTGCCACCTGTTTCTCTAGGGAAGGAACCATTTAGGTGACGCTTAATACAAAGGAAATTCCATTTTATTCATCTTCTGAACATTGTGATTTTTGAAGATTAATAAATTATTGAATTATTAAATTTAATGTATTATTTATTTATTATTTTTTTGAGACAGAGTCTTCACTTTGTCACCCAGGCTGGAATGCAGTGGCATAATCTTGGCTGACTGCAACCTCTGCCTCCCAGGTTCAAGCAATTCTTTTCACTCAGCCTCCCGAGTAGCTGGTACTACAGGCATGCACCATTACACCCAGCTAATTTTTGCATTTTTAGTAGAGACAGGGTTTCACCGTATTGGCCAGGCTGGTCTCGAACTCCTGACCTCATGATCATGCCTTGGACTCCCAAAGTGCTAGGTTTACAGGCATGAGCCACTGTGCCCAGCCTAATGCATTATTATTAAATGCAATAAATTATTAACTTATTAAATATTAAAGGGGAAACAGATATCTGCTACTGATACATTTTGGATAAAGTTATGGTAGTTAACAGAAAATGCTGATGAGAAGCAAGCAGCTAAGGAAAGCAATTTTATTATGTCTTCAACAGATACTTATGATGTGTTCTGTATAGCATGGGTAGGAACTTGGGCAAGGGTGTTGGGTAGGTAGATGGACTCCACTGGAGATTTCTTCAAAGTTTGTGGTTGAATATGTCTGAAGACTTCAAATTTTTTAGTCTTTTATTTCAAATGCTTATTGATATTTGGAGGAATGTGACATCTAGCATTGTCTCTGTTATGGAGAGGAGTGAGACTTGGAGTGGACAGATATTTTAGGAAAACTTTTTGGTCTTTGTTTGTGACTCGTGACTTTTGATACCTGCCCAGGATCCCCTGAGACCACTCCT
This sequence comes from Cacajao melanocephalus, assembly GCA_963573385.1. Lineage (NCBI taxonomy): Eukaryota > Metazoa > Chordata > Mammalia > Primates > Pitheciidae > Cacajao > Cacajao melanocephalus. The sequence continues at coordinate 35,000 of CAUYLG010039127.1, forward strand.
ACTCCTTCCAGGCTGCTTAAAATGAAGACCAGTCACCACTACCTTCCAGTACCCCAAATTTTGACCACCTAGGGGTTTTAGCACTTGACAGCAGGAATTCTCATTGCTGTGACCTCTGGAACCTAAGCTTCTGGAGGGAGCAGTGGTCCAGAGTTGCCATCAGAATTATACCTCTGCAGTTCTGTGAGCCTAAAATACCCAGGCCTAGGGTCTGCTAACCCAGACCTGTGCTGATGGGAAGATATGAGGGGTTAGGGTACATCTGGGAGGCTTTCACTCCCTGTTTACTACCTCGCATCCTGAACCTGTTCACCTCTTGACATGGCCCATTATTATGATGGGAATGTGCCATAGTCTTCATATATGATGAATTAAGAAAAGAATAATTCACTTCAAAAACCTCTTGAAAAATGCTTCCTCATCTCTTTCATTTTCTCCTATCATTCTTTGAAGATTTCCTGTGTACTAGGCAAATCTAGGTAGTATATTCGTATGTTTATTATCTCAGGTAACTCTCCAAAGACCATGTGATATAAAAATTATTTCCATTTTATAGATGAAGACACTGATGCTCAAAGAGGTTAAGCAGCTTAGTCAAAGTCATACTAAGTGGCTGAACCAGGAGTTGAACCCAGATATTTTGATGTCAAAGGTTTTTTTTTTTTTTTTTAAGAGAGGGTCTCCCTATGTTCCCAAGGCTGGTCTTGAACTCCTAAGTTCAAGAAATTTGCCCACCTCAGCCTCCCAAAGTGCTGAAATTATAGATGTGAGCCACTGCACTGGCCAGAAATCTTAATTGTTATCTAGTTTTACCTGCTGTCTCCAGTGCCTAGAACCAGTGTAGCTGAATGGCTGGCTCATATCTAAAATAGCAGACATTCATTCGATAGCCATGAGCTCTCTGCCTTTTCAGAGGAAATGTTAAACAGTGCTACGTTTTTACTTCTGTTCAGAATTCTTTACACCCACTATATGTGTTTCTCCATACTTTAAAGTAAATACAGTCAAGTGACTGGCTCCTTTGAGAACTATTTTTTTGCATAAATTTAAATATAATAACAAATAGTATATTCCCACTGTCCAGACTTGAAAATTAACATTTTGTTTCAGCTTTATTTTTATGTAGAACTCTATGCAGTTAGTAAGAATAAATATAAAAGAAACAGTTAAAGGAGAAGAAATAAAAGAAGGAACAATTATAATATATATAACATCCTGTTTGATCCCCAGGCCCACGCAAGCCCGTTTCCACCGTGAATTTGGTATTTATTTTTTAGGGTTTTTTTTGTTTGTTTGTTTTAATGCTTTTAAGCCATATATGAATATGTTAGTCCATTCTTGTGTTGCTGTAAAGAAATGTCTGAGGCTGGATAATTTGTAAAGAAAAGAGGTTTAATTGGTTCATTGTTCTGTAGGCTGAACACAAAGCACAGTGCTGGCATCTGCTTCTGATGAGGAAGCTTACAGCCATGGGGGAAGGTGAAGGGGAGCCAGCATGTGTCATGGCAAGAATGGGAGCAAGAGATAGAGGTGGGGAGGTGCCACACTCCTTTAAACAACTAGATTTTGCATGAACTCAGAGAACTCACTCATTATCTCAAGGACAGCCCCAAGTCACTCATGAGGAATCTGCCCCCATGACCCAAACACCTTCTACCAGGCCCTACCTCCTACATTGGAGATCACATTTCAACATGAGATTCAGAGGGGACACATATCCAAACGATATCAATTCGTATTTACAAGCAACAGGTAGTGTTGCTTTGTATGTTTTCCAACTTATGTACATATGTCACACTATATCTTCATGCCAATAATGACATTTCATTTGCTCCTTTTATATGTTGAGCTGGGCACAGTGGCTCACACCTGTATTCCCAACACTTTGGGAGGCCGAGGCAGGTGGATGACTTGAGGCCAAGAGTTCGAGACCAGCCTAACCAACATCACAAAACCACATCTATACTACAAATACAAAAATTAGCTGGGTGTGGTGGTGCATGCCTGTAGTCCCAGCTACGTGGGAGGCTGAGGCATGAGAATTGCTTGAACCCAAGAGATGGAGGTTGCAGTGAGCTGAGAGCATGCCATTGCATGCTAGCTTGGGCAACAGAGCAAGACTCTGTCTCAAAAACAAAAAACCAAGTAAAACAAAATCCAAAACCTTTTATGTGTTGTATAGTCTTCCATTATATTAATATGTCAAGTTTTATTATCATTTCTTCTATTAATAAACATTCAAGATGTTCCCATTTTTGTTGCTGTTACAAATAGTACTTCATGGAACATTCTTATGTTTGTTTCCTTGTACATATATATGAGTGTTTCTTGGGGAGTTTTACCAAGAAGTATACCTAGAAGTAGAATGAATGATCACTGAATCATTTTGTCTTGATGCATATCAGTTTTTTATTTGTTGAGATGACCCCAAGTGAAATTTCTTAGAAATGTCGTCTGCCAGATACTCTAAATTATCTCTCTGAAGTTCAAATTTCCACAGATGTCTAGGGCAAGGGCAAAAGGCTGCTAGACTCTTTGCTAAAGCATAGTAAGAATTACCTTTGGTCCAATTCCCAAAAAGTTCCTCATCTCCCTATGAGACCATCTCAGCCTGGACTTCATTATTCATATCACTATCAACATTTTGGCCAAAACCATTCAATAAGTCTCTAGGAAGTTCCAAATGTTTCACATCTTCCTGTCTTCTTCTAAGCCCTCCAAACTATTACAACCTCTGCCTGTTATCCAGTTCCAAAGTCACTTCCACATTTTCAGGTATTTTTATAGCAGCACCCCACTCTCTGTGTTACCAATTTACTGTATTAGTCCATTTTCATGCTACTATAAGGACATACCTGAGACTGGGTAATTTATAAAGAAAAGACGTTTAATTGACTCACAGTTCAGCATGGCTGAGGAGTTCTCAGGAAACTTAAAATCATGGCAGGAAGCACCTCTTCACAGGGTGGCAGGAGAGAGAATGAGAGCCAGCAGGGGAAATGCCAGATGCTTATAAAATCATCAGATTTTGTGAGACTCACTCATTATCATGAGAACAGCATGGAGAAACTGCCCCATGATTCAATTACCTCCATCTGGTCCCACCCTTGACACATGGGGATTATTACAATTCAAAGTGAGATTTGGGTGGGGACACAGAGTCAAACCATATTGTGGTATACATGGGTTTATTTTATTTATTTATTTTTTGAGACAGAGTTTTGCTCTTGTCACCCAGGCTAGAGTGCAATGGTGTGATCTTGGCTCACTGCAACCTCCGCCTCACAGGTTCAAGTGATTCTTCTGCCTCAGCCTCCCGAGTAGCTGGGATTACAGACACCCACCATCATGCCTAGCTGATTTTTGTATTTTTGTATAGACGGGGTTTCACCATACTGGCATGGTTAGTCTTAAACTCCTGACCTCAGGTAATCTGCCCGCCTTGGCCTCCCAAAGTGCTGGGCCGCTGCGCCCGGCCTCAAGGTATATGTTTATAGTAAGAAAACAAAGGCAGGAATAGTGTCAATGTTGAGTATAGAAACAAGAGACTCAGAGTCCCATGAGTGTCTTTAACATTGTTCTCATTCAATGGATGGAATGACAGTCTTCAGCTCTACAGGCAGGAAAGATCAACATGGTTTAGATGAGTGTACAGTATATGACATCTGCTCTGTATTGGTTCGTTATCTTTTTTTATATACTTGTGTGTAGGCCCATTAATTCAGAAAAAGGAAGTAAAATGTCTTATGCCATTGAAACATCAGCCAACTCTGTGGTATTCTAAGCAAACTCCTTTCAGAATCTTCATAGCATTCTGCCTGCCTGTCTGTCTTCCTGCCTATCAGAATGCTTTACTATTGTGCCTGTAGCAGAAGCTAAAGAGAATTTCCCTTTGTAGGAGTGGCTGAGAACAGGGAGACTATGCATTGTCTGGATATTCTGCTGTATGGATAAAGTATTTATTTACTTTATTTAGTGGCTGTGGCTGTGGCTGTGACTTTATCTTCTTCTAGCTAATTTTCCAGCATAACAGGATAAGACCACTCCTGCCATTATGACTAACCATGCAGTGAACAGTGAGGGCTTTTGGATTGCATTTTATAGAATTGCTTTATTCAACCTCTCCTTCCAACCCCTCTGGGAAAGAATTGACAATTGATATTTCTCTTTTGGATTTCTCAGTGGATTTGGCATTCCTAGATTTAGTTTCTATTTGTTATTTGGCTTGTAAAATTCATTGCTTTGAGGATAAGACTGGCTTGTGTCCAGCATAATAGTTTTCTGCTTACTAGTCTACACACTGGCAGGAGGGAAGGACAATGTGGCTTGCCCCAACCCTTTCTCAGTTGTTCTTTTCATATTCTACTCCAAACGCAGCAGTGCCCTACTCCCAAACAAACAAGGATTGAATATCACTTTTGGCCATGGAGCATAGTCTCTTCCCAGCAACCTATCTTCAGTCATGGAAAGTTCAGGTATATCGTAGTCAAAGTGCTACAGAGCTGACCATACAGAGAATGCAGCCCAGCTCTGATACTGGCTGCTCTCCTGTTGTTAACCTACTCTGGCAGGTTGTTATCCAGACCAGCTCAATCTGGGAGCCAGTTAATTTCACAGGGCAGGTTTAGTCCATTGACAAAAGAGGAATTCCTGGATCTTTTGTATTGTGAGACTTTCGTGGAATTTCCAATCTGTTATCAAAAATTAGTTCTATTTCTAAATTGTCCACCCAACTTTGGATCTTGCTTTCCGAGGAAAATCTTCAGTGTTAGGTATGGCTATATTCTGTTTATCCATTTTCTCTAATATCAGTGTGGCTTGTTTGTTTGTCGTTAGTTGTTGAATTTCTTTAAGGCAGGCCTTATTCTCTTTTTTTGTGAATTTGAATTCTCAATACCTTTTGTCTTGTTGATTTGCAGTCTGTATTTTGAAGATGAATCTAAACCTTGTAGGAGGAAGGTAAGATATACAGTGAACACACCTAAGCCAAATGTCAGCCAGTGTGAAACCAGAATGCTGTTTTGCTCAGTGCCCTTGAACTTGATTTTAACTATTGCCCCAGAGGTAATATACGTTGCTTCATTCTACACCTTTGCTCTATACATTTTATATTCAAAATTCAAATTAAAAGGTGAGTATACCTTATAAGCCAAGACTTCCCCTCCCCTCCACAACTCAGACCAATATTTAATGCTTTGAATTTCTTCTGAGATCAGATGAGATTGGGTACATTCAGGGTGGTATGTCTGTAGACTGAATTCCTTTATTATTTGTAAGCTGTCTTTAATGTCAGGGGATGCTGTTGCCTCGGTAAGTTTGAGATTTCAGCTAGAAGGTGCAGAGAACCTGTCTGGACTGTAGTACTGGGCCTCTTAAACAAACAGTAGAAGCCACTCATACGCTTTAATCCTCTGCTGCTAGATCCTTCAAGATCTTTACACAGAGAGGTTACCTGAGATATATCTTGTTTTCCTTTGTGGGCAGGAGTGGGGACCCAAGCAAAGGATTAAGATGGCCTAGGAGAAGGAAGTTCTTGATCCTAAGACTCATTATTTTTCATTAATCCCTTTGTCATCACAAAAATTCTGTAATCCATATTGAAAAAGACAAATTCAGATTTTTTCTAACTGATAGGTTATTTTCGGTATGATATAGGGAAAGAATACTAGCTGAGGATCAGGAGATCTATGTCCTATTTGTATCTTTGCCACTACCTGGCTGTGTAAATGTGAGCAAGTAATCTAACCTTCCTGGGCATCTTTCATCAGCTGTAACTGGAGGCAGTTAGCTATGATAATAAGCCCATACCTAAGGCATTGCATTTCATTTGGAGCACCACATTTGAAGAAAGACTGTGCTAAAGTACATTAGAAGGAAAAGTTAACCAGCTGGCAAGAGGTCTAGAAACCTTGTTAAAAGAACTGGGGCGATTTCAGCCTAAAAAAAGAGAAGATTGGTAGATTTATAATACCCACCTTCAAATATATGAAAATCTAATTTGTAGAGAACTATATGATTGTACTTACTTTTGTGTTGCTAACTAGAACCTGTGATTTGAAGTTAAAGGAAAGCAGATAGCCTCAGTATAAGAGAAAAAAACTTGACAATAGCTGGAATTCTCAAAAATTGGAACAGGCTCTATTTCCTATAACTAGAGGCATGCCAGCAGAAAACAGATTCACATTTGCAAGGGGTGTTTTATATTGTGTAGCAAATTATACTAAATGATTCCCATGGTCTCTTCCAAAGCTAAAAGTCTGTGATTTTCTTAGTAGACAAACTCAAACTTCTTCCAGCCTTCAGCTCTATGATTCTAAAAGATCTATATATTTTAACAAACTTTTCTTTAAAATTATAAGGATGAGAAGAATAGATACGGCATGTTGTTTTATTACTTTCCAATCTGGCAGGACTTCTCAGTGTCTGATATGATCACAAGTTCCCTGGAGGGGGTGCTCCAAGCATGCTCTACTTGTTCCGCCTCCCTCAAGCACATCTGCCACTTTTTTTTCCTTCTTCTTCTTAGTGATTTTTGTATTTCTTTTAATCTTTACAGGTGGTAGCAATTTTGGTTCATCTGACTTGATGGTATGAAATTCTAAATAGTTGGGGGTCATTTGGAGTGATTACTTTTTTCTTTGTATTCTGGGAGCCTGCGGGAGTGTGTTTGGAACTGCTTAGTTTATAGTCCTTGTCAACATAAACTCTTTATTCATCTTTCTGTGTGTCTGAAGAACAGACAGAGGGAGTTCATGATATCACAGATGTCATGCAACAGACACATGCGGAGTAACCAGAATTATAATAGTTCTAAACTGGATATATTTAGTAACTTTCATATTTCTAAGTCAATGGTTTAGGGAAAAGAAATTCTGTAGTTATCACCAGATAGAAAATAAGACCTCAATTTTGGCGGATAGTCTCTTTAACAGGAATTCTGTTGGAATCCCCTCCTGCATGTGGAAATATCTGCCCCTTACCATCCTTTCAAGGATTAAGTTACCAAGAATTGCAGCTATTACAAGGAAATTGCCAAAATCTTCTCTGTTCTCTTATCAAATGATCTGGATGGGTCTTTTTTACTCCCCCACTTCCCTTGATGAAATCTTCTGGAGCCTGTGTTTTATATGATATTTTTTTCCATTACACTTTCAGGGTGTTTTAAATCCTGTCTAGATTATTGGCCATGGGGCAGGAAAAGGGAATCTTTGAACTTGATCTGTGTGGTGACATATTTTAAATCAGTTTCTTACTACTTCACAGAGGTTGTGCTAATGACACTCTGCTCATAATTGTTGCCTCACACAATCAAAACTGGATACAACTTCTGTTATCCTATAGGCTGGCTACAAAGCATGGATTTTTAGAAGTAGGTTACTGGATTTTCTTGATGCCCTAATCAGCCTCACCCCACCCTGTGATATCACTGGAAGTCCAGCAGTCTCCATGGACCATAACATTCCCCTTAGATATACACATAGTTCAATTTCCCTTTGTGTAGCTGCATTTCTACAATATATAATTAAAGTGACTAGTGACTGCTTATTATTTTATATAAACTTTATCTAAAAACATGAAGAGGGATCTCAATCACTGTTACATTTTCTTCCTCTCCTCTCTCCTCTCTCCCCTCTCCCCTCTCCTCACCTTTCCCCTTTCCCCTCTCCTCACCTCTCTCCTCTCCTCTCCTCTCTCCTCTCCCCTTCCCTTTCCCCTTCTTCCCCTTTCCCTTCTTCCCCTTCCCCTTCTTCCCCTTTCCCTTCTTCCCCTTCTCCTTCCCCTTCCCCCTCACTATGTCACCCAAGTTGGAATACAGTGGTGTGATGATTGCTCACTGCAGCCTTGACCTTCTGGGCTCAAGTGATCCACACACCTCAGCCTCCTGAGTAGCTGGGACTACAGGTGTGTACCACCATGCCTGGCTAATTTTTGTGTGGTTTTTTTTTGTAGAGACAGGATTTCACCATGTTGTCTAGGCTGGTCTCAAACTCTTGGGCTCAAGCAATTTGTCTGCCTCAGCTTCCCAAAGTGCTGGGATTACCAGTGTGAGCCACTGTGCATGGCTGCACTGCTATACTTTCAAAGCAAAAAATGCAGCATGGCATGCTAGTTGAATTATTCAGTAAAAAAAATGGCTAACAAGGGCCACCCAATTAGAACTCTCATACATCATTGATAGGCATGTAAAATGGTATAACTACTGTGGAAAATAGTTTGGCAGTTTCTTATGAAAGTAAACAGGTACTTAACCATATAACTCAGCAAATCCAATCATAGGTGTTTATCCAAGATGAAAGTATATGTCCACAAAAAGACTTGTAAAAGAATGTTCATAGCAACTGCATTAGTAATTTAAAGAAGATGAAAGATCCCAAGAGTTCATGAATAGGAGAATGGATAAACAAATTGTAGTATATTTAACAATTGAATGCTATTCTTCAACAAAAAGGAAATGACTACTGATCTACACAACAATACAGATATCATCTCTAAAACATACTGAATAAAAGAAATATGCAAAAGAGAACATACTTTTATGTTCTTGTAACATGTTCTTGTAACATTTTATGTTTATGTGAAATTTTACAGGTGACAATATGTGAAATTTTACAGGTGACAATCTATAATTCATAGATCAAACAAAACTAATCTAGGCTGGAAAAAAAACAGTGGTTGCCTCTGAGGGGTGGTACTGGGTGATGAAAATATTCTATCTTCATAGGAGTTTGGGTTACATCAGTGTATGCATTTGTCAGAGCACATCTAAACTATACACCTAAGATTTGTGCATTTCATTATATATAAATGTTACCTCAAAATAAAAAGTAGAACTGTACATAAGTATTGAATTCTGGTTAATGATATCATGATAAAATTGTCTACAACTTCAAAATGTGTCAAAGTATAGTCGAAAATATATATATATATATATATAATGATAAAACAAATATAGTAAAATACAAATTGTAGAATTTAGAAGGTGAGTGTGTGGATGTTCACTGTTAAATTCTTTCAACTTTCTGTATGTTTGAAAGTTTTTGAATTAATGTTAGCAGGGGATGGTTAGGAAGCAGTAACAGGCACAATGACAAGAAAAGCCAGGTTTAAAATTCTTGATGGAATAGTTGCTGTCTTTGTATGTATTTGGCCCTTCTAAAATCTTTTATTATTATTATAATTACTCATTTATTTACTCTAAAGCCATTCTTAGGGCCTGGTGTGGTGGCTCATGCCTATAATCCCAGCATTTTGAGTGGCTAAGGCAGAAGGATCACTTGAGCCAGGCAACATAGGGAGACCCTCATCTCTACCAATAAAAAAAAAAAATTTATCCAGGAGTGGTGGTTCATACCTGTAGTCCCAGCTACTCAGGAGGCTAAGGTGAGAGGACCACTTGAGCTCCCAAGGTCAAGGCTGCAATGAGCTGTGATTGTGCCACTGCATTCCAGCCTGGATAACAGAGTGAGACCCTGTCTCAAAGATAAAAATGAAAGCATTCATAAAGTGCCTATTCCATGTTGAGCCCTGGAGGAAGTGCTGAGAACATCAAGATAAAACAAACATAAACCCTGTTGTTAAGGAGCTCACAGTCTAATGAGAGAGGTAAGGAATGCTCCAGTACTGTTCATGCTTGACTTTATGTAAAGACAACCCTATTTTCTTGCTGTCTCTGTCAGACTAGTCTGAAAGTATGAAAAGAAATAATTACGAGAATGGTGGTCCATTTAGCTTTAAAGAATGTGTAAGAATCTAATCATATATAAGCTTGTAGCCTTAAATTACTCATAAGACTGTGAATTTTAGTGAGTAAGCCAATTTCCTCCTAAAAACTTCAGGATGGGAGTTCCCAGAGAGTGTCCTTTTTGCAGGACTTAAAAACAGAATCGTGGGAGCCACTTGATTGAGATATTTCTGTGCCCATTTAACTCCAGCTCTTCAAAGAGACTGGAGTTATAGGAACTAGAAAACTGTCTGGGACCATGTGACCCCCTCCCATCAACTTCATACTGTCTTGTGGCTGTGTAGGCTATGGTTGACTAGCCCAGCCTTGGGAAATTGGGTGGTTTGAAATGAACAGAAAAAAAATAACTCCTGCTTTGATCTTCCTCAGAATAGGAGGGCATCAGTGTTTCATTGATCTTTCTAAGTCATACTAATTCTGCAGAATTCACAAATCCTGTCTCCATAAGGATATTCTGGTAGCTGACAGACATGTAATTCAAGCTTTATGTGTTAACAGCCCTTGTTAACACACTGCATTCAGCTAATGGTAAACATTAGAATAATAGATCGCCTTCAGTATTGATTTAATGACCAAAGATTAATAGTGGTTTTTCATTCTGCTAAGATTGGGCTTACTCAGGAGCAATTAATTTTGATGATTAAATTTAGGCTCTAAAATGTAATTTATCCAATTCTAATATTATCTGTTTGAGATTAAATTCAGGGAAGAAAAAGGTTAATCTGAGAGCCAAGAAGATAACCTAAGCATGAGTTGTCTTTTTCACTTATTTAGTCAAACAGAGCCTTTGCTAAGAAACAAAGATTTTTTTTTTTTAAGCTGCATGACTTCTAAAAGATGGAAAAGATTTTGTGAATATTATTCTCAGATGTGGCAAATCCATGTTAGGACTGGTTTATACTCAAATACTTTGAACAATACCTGTTTCACCTGGCCTATGAAGTGTCACATATGTGCATTCTATTTGTGGAGAGAAAACACTTTGCACAGTCATTTTGTTCCCAGAACATGATGAGATGGGGCAGGAGGGAGTCAGCCTAGGGACAGTGACTGCTTGTGCAGAACAAAGGATATTGAGGGTTACTTTATGCCCAAATTCCATGCCCCTGGAACCTGGAATAAATCGATTCCAGATACTTGCTTTTACATTCAGCCTCCTGTGTTCATACAATACACGGTCCAAACCATGCAAATATTTAAGTGCTGAAAATTATGAGACTGTGTCTCTAATGCCAAATATAAAATTTAGCACTAGCAGAGATTGAGTAATCATATAGCGCTGTGATTCCCAAACTTGGTTAATCTTGAATTACCTTGCAGCTTTTTAAAAATAAATAGATTTCAAGGCTGCAGTGATTCTGATTTAGCAGGTTGGAAGTAGGGGCAGCGTGATGAGTGCTGAGAATCAATAGTTGCAAGTAAGCCTCCAACATGATTCAGATGATCGGCCAGTTTTAAACTATACTTATCTGTACTCACTACCTCTCTCAGTTTTACAGAAGTAGCAACTAATGCCCAGAGAATTTGTGATCTGCCCAGTCACACAGCTAAAGCCAGAGCTGGAACTCTAATCTAATTCCCATTCCAATGTCTTTTCATTCTACCCTGAAGCAGCAGTTGCAAAGATCAGCTATTTCATGCTTTTTCTACGAACTGAAATCACTTAAGTTTTCTAAACTTTAGTTACTTTATCTGCAAAATGATTTGATAATATCTTCATTGCGATATTACTTTCCTGTGACTGCCATAACCAATTACTTTAAAAATTCGTGGCTTAAAACAAGAATTTTATTTCTAACAGTTCTGGAGGCCACAGTCAAGATGTAAGAAGGGCTGTGCTCCCTCCAAAGCCTCTAGGGGAGAATCCTTCCTTGCCTTCAGCTTCCGGTGGCCCCAGGAGCTCCCTGGTTTGTGGCTTTGTATAACTCCAATCTCTCCCTCCATCTTTACATGACCTCTTTTCCTCATGTCTTCTCTTCTTTCTCTTATAAGGACTTTTGTTATTCAATTAGGGCCTACCCAGTTGATCCAGAACGGTGTCACCTTCAGATCCTTGACTGAATTACATCTGCAAAGATCCTTTTTCCAAATAAGCTCACATTCACAGATACCTGCGGTTAGGACTTAGACAAATCTTTGTGGGTGTCACCATCCAACCAACTGAAGTTTATCCTCTGGCTCTCAACAATTAACATTTATCCTATAGGCAAAACACGTTCAGCCTTTCCCCACATCCCCAGAAGTCTCAATCCATTATTGCATTAACTCTAAAGTCTCATGTAAATATCATCGGCTCAGAAATCCTGCATTTCATCATCTAAATCATCTACATCAGATATGGGTTACCCTCTGGGTATGATCCACCCTGGGGCAAAATTCTTCTTTACCTGTGGAACTATGAACTTAGAAAAGAAATGATCTGTTTCCAAAATACGGTGGTGGCATAGGGATACAATAGACATTTTCATTCCAAAAGAGAGAAACTGAGGGAATAAAGGAGCCACCAGTTCCAAGCAAATTTGAATCCAGCAAGGCAATTTACATTAGATTTCAAGTCCTGGAACTAATCATCTATGGCTCTTGGCACTGCCCTCCACGCCTGTGGAAGCTTCATCAGCATCTACTTCTGCACCCATGGCTCTGACTTAGAAGTCATCCTTTCCTTTTCTTGAAGGGTAGTATGTATTTGCAGTTAAGTAGCTTTATCATCCCATTTTTCTGCTTATAGAATTTTGTTCAGTCCAACAGCACTCCTTCACTTTGTCTTGTCTCTGTCCTTTTTAGTCTAAGCTGGCAGTATTTCTACTGATACAACATTCCTTCAAACCTTGTAGGTGTCCTGTGTATGTCACAGAAATCCATGCCATTAGACAAAAGGCTCCTGCATAGATCTTTACCGCATAGCCCCATCTCTGTTTTTGGCTTCTGCTGAGGTAGTTGAGTGGATAAATGTGTCACATGCCGAGTCTCTTCAGCAAAAGGTTGTCCAGCCACACCCTTGGTTTGATAGCCAGAGCATACTTTCCTTAAGAGTAAGTTTCCTAATTTTGGCATCCTTTGCAATCTGTATAGGCCAAGAACCCTCTAAATCATCAAGTATTCGTTCCTTTCTGCCTAAGATTTCCTTTTTCAATTTATCTCTTTTCAAATTCATTGCTTACAAGCTCTACTTTCTACTCAACTGTAAAACACAATTCAGCCGAGTTTTCTATCACTATATAACAAGGATCACTTTTCCTCCAGTTTCCAGTAACATGTTCTTCATTTCCTTCTGAGACCTCACCAGAAGCACCTTTAATGTTTATATTTCTACCAGCCATTCTCTTCATGATGTTATATGCATTTTCTAAGATGCTAGAATCTTTCTCTACCATGCTTCTCAATTATTTCTGAGCCCTCACCAGAACTGGCATTTTTCCTTTTCTTTTCTTTTCTTTTCTTTTTTTTTGGAGGCAGGGTCTCACTCTATTGCCTAGGCTGGGTACAGTGGTGCAGTCATGGCTCACAGCAGCCTCGACATCCCCCTCTTGCCCCACCCCAAACCAGGCTAGGTATCCTCTTACCTTAGCCTCCCAAGTAGCTGGGACTACGGACACATGCCACCATGCCTGGCTAATTTAAAAAAATTGTTTTGTAGAGATGGAGTTTTGCCATGTTGCCCAGGCTGGTCTCAAACTCCTGAGCTCAAGTGATCCACCCTTCTTGGCCTCCCAAAGTACTAGGATTATAAGTGTGAGCCACCACACCTGGTCCTGAATTGCATTTAATGTTTGTATATATTTCTACCAACAATATCTTCAGTGTAGGCTTTTTTCTATCATTTGCCTCAAAAGTTTACCAGCCTCTGCCCATTCTCCAATTCCATAGCCATTTCTACATGTTTAGGTGTTTATTACAGTAGCACTTATCTTGTAGTTACCCAAATCTGTATGAGTTTCCTATGGCTATTATAACAAAATTACTATAAACTTGGTGGGTTAAAAGAGAAGAAATTTATTCCTTCACAGGTCTGGAGGCCAGAAATCTGAAATCAAGGCATTGGCAGAGCTGTGGTCCTTCTGAAGGCTCTAAGGGAGACTCTTTCCTTGTCTCTTCCAGCTTCTAATGGTTCTTGGAATTCCTTGGCTTGTAATTTACATAACTCCATTCTCTACCTCTATCTTCTCCTCATGTCTTCTACTCTTCTGCTGCTTTTAAGGATACTTGTCATTGGGTTTAGGGATCCATTCAGTTAATCCAGGATGATTTCTAAGACTCTTTTACCAAATAAGGTCACATTCCTAAGTACTTGGGATTAAGACTTGGACATACCTTTTTCTTTAACTTTTATTTTAGGTTCAAGGGTACGTGTGCAGGTTTCTTGTATAGGTAAATTGCATGTCATAGGGGTTCGGTGGGCAGATTATTTTGTCACTCAAGTAATAAGCATAGTACCTGCTAGGCAGTTCTTCAGTCCTCATCCTTCTCCTACCCTCCACTCTGGAGTAGGCCCCAGTGACGGTTGTTTCCTTTTTTGTGTTCATAGGTACTCAATGTTTCGCTTCCACTTATAAAAGTGAAAACATGGTATGTGGTTTTCTGTTCTTGTGTTAGCTCACTTAGGATGATGGCTTCCAGCTCCATCCATGTTGCTGCAAAGGGCCTGATCTCATTCTTTTTTATGGCTGCATAGTATTCCATGGTGTATATGCACCAGATTTCCCTTATCCAGCCTACCATTGATGGGCATTTAGGTTGATTCCATGGCTTTGTTATTGTGAATAGTGCTCTGATAAACATACTCATGTGTGTGTCTTTATGGTAGAATGATTTACATTCCTTTGGGTATATACCTGATAATGAGATTGCTGGGTCAAATGGCAATTCTGTTTTGAGTTCTTTCAGACATCACCAAACTGCTTTCTGCAATGGCTGAACTAATTTACATGCCTACAGCAGTGTATAAGCATTTCTTTTTCTCTGCATCCTCACCAGCATCTGTTATTTTTTGAATTTCTAGTAATAGCCATTCTGACTGGTGTGAGATGGTATCTCATGGTTTTGATTTGCATTCCTCAAATGATTGGTGATGTTGAGCATTTTTTCATATGCTTTTTGGCCACATGTATGTCTTCTTTTGAAAAGTGTCTGTGGTCTTTGCCTACTTTTTAATGGGGTTGTTTATTTTTTGCTCATAAATTCGAGTTCCTTATAGATTGGATATATTTTTTTGAGGGTCACCATTCAATCCGCTGCAGTTTCCAAATGTAAGTGAAGCATATTACTTCTAAAGCTCCTTTCCAGTACTGTGATCTGTGATTTGATTTTCAACTTTTATTATAGATTAAGGGTTGCATGTGTAGGTTTATTACATGGGTATATTGCATGATGCTGAGGGTTGGGGCACAAATGATCCCATTACCCAGGTAGTGAGCATAGCATCCAATGGGTTGTTTTTCAAACCAAGCTCCCTTCCCTCCGATCGGTGATTTTTTGGTCAATGTGCGTAATGTGTATTATTCATTCATTCCTCACAACTTGTAAAGCAGGTATTATCATTACCATTGTATAGTTGAGAAACTGAGGCTCAGAACTATGAAGTGACTCACTCAGTATCACAAAGTATATAGTAGAACTAAGAATTGAACCCAAATCTTTCAAATGACAAAACTTAAGCTTTTACTCTTTTCATTATATTTCCTTGCAATGTTTTTATCAGAATAGAGAAAAACTTTGTGGAACAGTATTTTACTCCTGTGACAATAATATATTCCATCAGCCCCCAAACAAACACACATGCACACACACACTCAAGAAGACTATTTACATAGGCAATAGTGGCAGACACTTCACCCCTGTTTATATAAATGCAATTAAGTAAAATTGTATAATTTGCAAAAGTCGCTGTAACCCCTTCTATGGCTCAAATGCCCACCTTCCCTTTCCCGTGCCCTAATACTACTCAGTAGAATAATTGGAAGATAATGCAACATTTATGTGTGGTGATAGGAATCATCCAGTAAAGACAGAGGGAAAAGTTGATGCTTTTAGTGAGAAAGGGGATGATTGCAGGAATAAAGCCCTTAAGTATACAGAAAGGAGTGGAATTAAGTGCACAAGTGATGGGACAAGGATTGTTTATTCATTATAAGAGAAGAAGGGGGAGAAAATATAGGTTCAGATGTGAGAGTGTTGATAGATTTGTTGATAATAAAATTGTGTAAACAAAACTAGTTATCTAATGCTGATCAGATGTGAGGTTTTACACATGCTAAACATTAAATGAAAAGTCTCAAATTTTATTTCAGTTATAGTTATGCTATTCATGACTATACATAATGGATAAAGTTACAAAAGGGCAGAATGAAAGAAATACTAAATCATTGTCATTGCATGTAATAATTAGTAAATTCTTTGTAGGAAAAATCACAATATGAGCAAATGTATATTTGCCTGGAACTCAATCATCTCAAGAGCTATTGAAGTTATGTTTTGAAACTTTATCCATGTCATTGGTCCTACTTAGAAAAATAAAAATTAAAATGCTGTCTTCAAACTCTCACATGTATCTCACTAACTAACTTCTTGGTCGCTCTAACCATCTTGTAAATGAATGCCTTTAGTTTCACACGAATAACAGTGGGAATGGATATGGTCCATATATATTCCTGCCCCTAGAGAACTAACCCAGTTGACCTGCATATGACAGCAGGTGTGTTATTGTCATACCCATTCCTTCCAGATAAGGCATTTAAATTAAATATTCCTTTAGATCATCTTAGTGTGGTGGAAAACAAATTGTGTTACCTAAACATAAATTCCTGTATACACTTTGAACACATAGTGCCTAGAAAACCTATTCTGAGAGATTAGTTTATAATGAGAAGCTTGGAATCCAAGTAGGAAAAGTTCCTCAAAGAACAAGATCAGGAACAAGCATGCTAAGAGATAAAGTAGACAGCAAAAAGAAAAAAAGGCAACTATGGAGACGTTGCCAATATTAAATACAAAGTAAGCAAGTAAAGGCCAAGGTGGGAAGATTGCTTGAGCTCATGAGTTCAAGACCAGCTTGGGCAACACAGTAAGACCCTGTCTGTATAAAAAAATACAAAAAATTAGCCAGCTACTCAGCTAACCCAGCTACTCGAGAGAGTGAGATGAGAGGGTTGAGAGGCAGAGGCTGCAGTGAGCTGTGATCACGCCACTCTACTCCAGCCTGGGCAACAGCAAAACCTCATCTTGAAAATAAAAGGAACAAACAAAAACCAAAGTAAGTAAGTGAAATAATGAAGACCTTTCCTTCTTTTATCTTCAGGAAACAAACTGAAATTGAGTGTTTTTTTATAAGTGATGAGTAAGAGGAACTGTAAATTTTCCAAAATATCATAATAGATTTCAAATCAAGTAAATTTTTGCTTACAGAAATCTGACTTTTCTTGCCTAATATGCTCATGTCTGGCTGGATGCAGTGACTCACACCTGTAATTGCAGCAGTTTAGGGGGCTGAGGTGAGAAGATTCCTTGAGTTCAGGAGTTAGAGACCACCCTGGGCAACATGGCAAAACCCTGTCTCTACAAAAAAGTATAAAAATTTGCCAGGCCTGGTGGCGCACACCTGTAGTCCCAGCTCAGGAGGATGATGTAGGGGGATCGCTTGAACCTGGGAGGCAGAAGTTGCAGTGAGCCAAGGTCACGCCATTGCACTCCAACCTGAGTGACAGAGCAAGACCCTGTCTCAAAAAATTAAATTAAATTAAAAATTTTAAAATGTGCTCCTGTCTAGACAGTACTGTCAGGATCAGAAAGGTACTGATTAATTTGGTCTGATATAATAGAGGCTGCAACCAAGCAATACATTATGACTTTGATTGGTACTATGCTTATACAAGAATTTGGAGACTGTTTTCATCCTCCAAATTATAAAAATCATTGAACCTGATCATAGATTCCTCTACTATGTCATGTAAGTTTTGTGTTATATTCTGCATGAAAGATTTTCTTGAAATAACTCAAGAGTAAAGCATTCATTTATTCAACAGAAAATCACTATGAAGTGTGTTACTATGAACCAGATGATAAGGATTCTACAGTAAATGAGATAAGCCAAGTCACTACAGTCAGGAAGCTTACATTCTAATGAGCAAATCAGGATTGAGTAACTCACCCCTTATGTTTAACCTAAATAACTTGATAAAGCTATTATGTTAGGTTGAACTGTATGAAGCTACCAATATTCAATAAAAACAGCAATTTCATGCAGTTCAACCAGCTATTAATTAGGTAAATGCTTACCGACCATTCCAAAGAAGAAGAGATTTTTTTCCTGTGCCATTGACGTAGCTTTCTTGTCATAAAACAGAAATGATCATAAGAAGCAAATAAATTATTGGGTAGTGAGAGTGAAAATAAACTACACATTTGACTTTTGTAGATACTGATATTAGAAATATCCACTTGGAAGAAATTTTACAAATTTTTTATGAAGTTAAAGATAAAAATTCTGTATACTTTTTTGTCTACCATCTCACATACAAGAATTCATGAAAAAAAAATTTATTTCCTAGAATTCAGTGCCAGTACCTCCTTTTTCTTTTTTTTCTTTTTTAAAAAGAGACAAGGTCTCATTCTGTTGCCCAGGCTGAAGTATAAGTGGTATGATCATGTCTCACTATAGCCTCCAACTCCTAGGCTCAAGCAATCCTCCCACCTCAGCCTCCTGAGTAGCTGGGACTGCAGGCACGTGACACCATGCCTGGCTAATTTTAAAATTTGTTTTGGAGAGACAGGCTCTCACTATTTTGCCCAGGCAGGTCTCGAACTCCTGTGCTCAATAACTCCTCGCACCTTGGCCTCCCAAAAGCCTGACATTACAGGCTTGAGTTACCACACCCAGCCTTGTTTGCCTCTTCAGATGAATTCTATTGAAACTAGAAATTTGATGTATTTTCTGTTTTTGACAGCCAGGAAGCCAGTACAACTACATTTAATGTTCTTTTGCGGTGATCAGTTCACCCAGATTCCTGGTTCATCTGTTTTTCTTTCCTAGTTTTGTAATCTGTTCTTTTTCTATTTTGTCTTATATTGTATATATTTTAATGTTGCAGGCCACTTTATGTCTTTTTTTGGTAGTAGGTGGTGTGAATAATAATTTAGATGTTAATGTAAAACTCTTTTTCGTTTATTCTACAAATACTAATCGAGCATTTACTCTGCTAGACACAAGATATCAAGCAATGAACAAGACAGGCAAGATCCATGCAAGGTGTAATTATAGGTGAAAATGAACTTCTGATATTCCCAAATAAATGGACAGAGTTTGATGTCTTGGTGAAAAACTTTGTGGATATTCACAAAGCTGAGTCAACTTCAGACAGCACTCTTTAAGTGAGCCTATGCTGTTTGTGGTTCATGGTAAAATAGTGAAAATTGGGATAAATTTAAGCTAAAGTGTCTCTCCCTGCGAAGAGTTTACAGTTTTGCGAATCCAGATAAAACCGTTATGTTTGAAGTATCTCTACTAAGTGCTATTTATGATAAAATGATGATTTATCACACCAAGATCCCATCTTCAAAGAGCTTCAATCTAGTTGATAAATAAGAACACAATTTGAAGATTAAAGGAATGAGGATAGTACAGGTACTTATACCTGTCATGGGACATAGAATTATAATAAGGAAAAAATTGTAAGTTTTTAAAGTTGTTATTCTTGTCATCATCATTTTCGTGTTATCTAAGTAGTTCAGATTCTGGCAGAGGAAGTCAGGTAATATGGAAATTGTTTCTAAGAGATTAGAGAACAAACCAATATCCCAGAGTAACCTTGACAGAATCACTCTCTGAGATTTGGTTGTATATTATTATAGAATATTTGATGAAAGCCTCCTCAGGGACAGCTAATCTATCTCCCATTTTCCAGGCATCTTCCACCTACACCATAAAAAGATCGATGACTCTCTAAGATTCTTACGAAAGAGATCCAAGTTCAAGTTCAGAGCATCTTAATATGCCTTCCAAACTTTCCCATAAGATGAATCAAAAAAAATCATTAAAGGACCAAAAGTATTCACTTTGAAAAAACTACCAACTGCCCTTACTTCCCTCCCTCCCAGAAAGAATGTTATCTGTGGGCCAATCATCATATTCTAATAAACTTGCAAATTTCCCATTTTTGCTTTCCAAGGCAGCTGTAGAAAAGGACCTGGGAGTTTACATGAGTAGTTGCAGTTACAAACTTCAGCCTGCCAAAAAGGATCTTAATTTCATAGCAAATCGAAAAGGGAGGACTTTTGACATCTGGGTGGACCTGAAAAGGCCAGGGACACACCATCAGTTCATCACAGTATATTATCCTTGAGAAACCTTGGAAGAGCTACAGGGATATTGGAAACTTTTTTAAAGGCACTAAGCAAGTAACTGCATCTGTGTGATAATGGCAGCAACCCTAGTGTCCTTTTTCTCTTAGCCATTAGAATTCTCTGCTGAATTCTTTCCCCTACTACTTTAGGTATCCTATTGCTGTACCTTCAACAACTTACGGATCCTCAGAGTAGGAGTTATAATTCTGTATCTTGGACATATGGTGGTATCAGCAGTACAACTCCCAGGGTCTGCCCATGTCTTCCTTTTCACTTCTTCATTTCTGAGATGGTAATAAGATTGACCAAATAATACGCAAAACATTATCTGTGTTCACTAAAATAATTAAAAACATTTATCAGAAATATTATTTTTGTATTCTTAATGATAAAAGATATTTGTCTTATAGCACAAAGTCCTACCTTCTGCATTTCTAGGTGGCAGATTTTGTTACCCTCTTTTAGAAAAGTGTGTTTGGTGCAGTGTGGACCATTTTCCTCTATAGGCAAAGAATTGTAAAGTTGCTAAATATGGATCACACCATGGGGAACTGTATTGTGGAAACTCAAAAACTCAAAAAAATAAAGTAAACAAAAAAACCACCAAGTTCTTAGAAGGTCATCTCTTTCACCTCCCTGCCTTTATAGATTTAAAATGGAAAATGATTTCACAGAGATGTTCTCTAACCTCTTTCTCAGTATCCCAGATCAGTTTAGCTCTGTCTCCATAGACAGGATAACAACTGCGTCCTAAATTAATGTATTCCAGGCTAGATGCAGTGGCTAATGCCTGTAAAACCAGTACATTGGAAGGCTGAGGCAGGAGGATTACTTGAGCCCAGGAGTTCAAGACCAGCCTGGGAAAAATAATGAGACCCTGTCTCTTAAAAAAACTCACTTGGTTAATTAGTGAACCTATTCCAGAATTTATTGACATTCCAAACTTACATCAGTAAGTCAGTCATCTAATTCTGAGCACCTACTGTGTGCCAGGTACTACACATATAACAATGAAGACTAAAGGTCTCCCCTCATGGAGTTACCATTCTAGGAAATAAAACAGGTAGTCTAATATGACAGTAAGTTGGATTCTATGAAATGGGAGGTATAAAGTGCCAGGGACACATAATTTATAGGGACCTAGCTTTATCTGGAAGAGTTGGGGACAGCTTTTGTTAAAAAGTGACATCTAAACTGAAACTTGAAGATGGATGACACAAGGCTGGGCATGGTGGCTCACACCTGTAATCCCAACACTTTGGAAGACTGGAGTGGGAAGATTGCTTGAGGTTAGGAATTCAAGATGAGCCTGGACAACTTAGTGAGACCCTGTCCCTATGTAAAAAAATAAAATAAAATTAGTAAATTAATGAATCTGTTTAAAGAGTGGCAAAGACCGATGTGTTTGAGGAACTATAAGAATCCAGCATTTTATCCAAAAAACAATTAGCCATCAATGGAGTTTAAGCAAGGCACTTATCTAATGAGTTGTTGTTTGTTTTTTTTTTAAATCATTCTAACTGCAGAAAGAACTAATGTAAGACACTAAGCTGGAGATTTTTTTGCAGTAGTTCAGATTTTTTTTAAAAGGTGACTTTTTAAAATTGATAAGTGAATATTAACACATTATTTTTAAGTTCCATAATTTACATAAAAGTTTGCTCTTTGTATTGTATGTTCTACGGGTTTTGGCAAATATGTAACATGTATCCACCATTATGTATCATGCAGAATAGTTTCATTGTCCTGTGCTCCACCTCTTCTTCTCTTTCTCACTTTCCCTGAACCCCTGGCAACTTTTTACTGTCTTCATAGTTTTTTCCTTTCAGAAATGTCATATATTTGGAATCATACAACATATAGCCTTTTCAGATTGGCATTTTTCACTACCAATATGTTCTCAAGGTTGCTCCATGTCTTTCTGTGGCTTGATAGCTCATTTCTTTTTAACATTGAATAATATCCCATTGTAAGTATGTATCACAGTTTGTCCATTCATGTGGATGTCCAGTTGTTCCAGCAACTTTTGCTGAAAAGACTATTAAATTGCCTTTCCTTGTTTGTCTATATATAGTTCAGTTTACTATATTTGCGTGAATTTATTTCTAGGCTTTTTCTTCTGTCCCATTGATCTCTTTTTCTGTTCTTTTCTCAATACCCACCATTTTAATTGCTGCAGATTTATGGTAAGTTTTAGAAACAGGTAGTGTCTTTTGACATTCTTCTCCTTCATTAATGTGTTGGATATAATGGATCTTTTACCTTTCTATATAAACTTTAGATAATCAGTTTGTTGATATTCACAAAATAACTTGGTGGGATTTTGATTGGGATTGTATTGAAACTATAGACCAAGTTGGAAACAGTTAATATCTTGACAATGCTGAGTCTTCCTATCCATGAACATAGAATATCTCTTCATTTCCTTAGATCTTCATTGATTTCTTTGATCATATTTTTGTAGTTTTCCTCATATAAATCTGTACATGTTTAGTTAATTCATACCTAAGTATTTCATTTTTTGGAGTGATAATGTAAATGATATTGCGTATTTCATTTCAAATTCCAGTTTTTCATTTCTGGTATATAAGATAGCTATTGGATTATGATTCAAGATGGCTGAATAGGAACCGCTCCGGAGCACAGTTCCCAGTGAGAACAGTGCAGAGGGTGAGTGCTCACTGCATTTTCAACCAAGTTTTCACTGCCAACAGACCAGGAGATTCCCAGGGTGAAAAGCACCATGAGTTTCAGCACAGCGGTTTCAGCCGTTTCCACATTGGCTCACAGAAACTCACACAAGTCTGGGCGGCCATTTGGACTGGCACCTGGAATGCCTGGGAGACAGAGCTGCCCATTCAACTGAAAGGGAGGGAGCTGAGACAGGGAGCCAGGCGATCTAGCTCGGCAGGTATCATCACCCCCACAAAACAAGCAATATGAAATGCTCTGGATTGAGAGTTTTGCAGCAAGTGCAGCTGGACCCAGGACAGTCCAGCTTAGTAGGGGAAAGGGCTTCCCCCACCACCAAGGCAGTCCGCCACTACTGAGGCAGTTCACACAGCAGCTGGGCAGAGCCTGCGGCAGCTCAGCAACACCTCTTCTGGCAGACCATGACTAGACTACTTCGTGTGGGGCAGGGCATCTGTGAAAAAAGGCAGCAGCATGACAGGAAATTATAAATAAAGCCAACCTTCCTAGGACAGAGCACCTGGGAAAAGAGGCGGTTATGAGTTCAGCTGCAGCAGACTTAAAGGTACCTGCCCAGCATCTCTGCAGGGAACAAGAGAGCTCCCAGCACAGCACTTGAGCTCCTATAAGGGACAGACTGTCTCCTCAAGCAACTCCCTGACCCCCATATACCCAAAGAGACACCCCTAAAGGAGAACTCAGGCCAACATCTGGTGGGTACCCTTCTGGGATGAGGATAGCAGAAGAAGAAACTGGCGGCAACCCTTGCTGTTCTGCAGCCCCCACAGGCAATCCCCGGGTGAACGGAGTCTGGAGTGGACCTCCAGTGGTCCTGCAGCAAAGGGGCCTGAATGTTAGAAGGAAAACTAAGAAGCAGAAAAAAATAGCTTCAACATCAACAAAAAGGATGTCCACTCAGAGACCCCATCCGAAAGTCATCAACTACAAAGACCACAGGTGGATAAAGCCACAGGTAGATAAAGATGGGAAGAAACCAGTGCAAAAAGGATGAAAACACCAAAAACCAGAACACCTCTCCTCCTCCAAGTGATCACAACTCACCAGCTAGGGATCAAAGATGAATGGAGAATGAATCTGATGAACTGACAGAAACAGGCTTCAGAAGGTGGGTAATAACAAACTTCTCAGAGCTGAAGAACATGTGCTAACCCAATGCAAAGAAACTAAGAACCTAGAAAAAAGGTTAGATGAGATGCTAACTAGAATAAACAGCTTAGAGAAGAATATAAACAACTTGATGGAGCTGAGAAACATAGCATGAGAACTTTGTGAAGCATACACAAGTTTCAACAGCCAAATCGACCAAGCAGAAGAAAGGATATCAGAGATTGAAGATCAAATCAATGAAATAAAATGAGAAGCCAAGACTAGAGAAAAAAGAGTGAAAAGAAATGAACAAAGCCTCCAAGAAATGTGGGATTATGTGAAAAGACCTAATGTATGTTTGATAGGTGTACCTGAATGTGACAGAGAATGAATCCAAGCTGGAAAACACTCTTCAGGATATTACCCAGGAGAACTTCCCCAACCTAGCAAGGCTAGCCAACATTCAAATCCAGGAAATACAGAGAACACCACAAAGATATTCCTCAAGAACTGCAACCCCAAGGCACATAATCGTCAGATTCACCAGGGTTGAAGTGAAGGAAAAAATGATAAGGGCAGCAAGAGAGAAAGATCAGGTTATCCACAAAGGGAAGCCCATCATACTCACAGTGGATCTCTCCACAGAAACCCTACAAGCCAGAAGAGAGTGGGGGCCAATATTCAACATCCTTATAGAAAAGAACTTTCAATCTAGAATTTCATATCCAGTCAAACTAAGCTTCATAAGCGAAGGAGAAAGAAAATCCTTTATGGACAGCAAGTGCTGAGAGATTTCGTCACCACTAGGCCTGCCTTACAAGAGCTCCTGAAAGAAGCACTAAACAAGGAAAGGAACAACCAGTACCAGCTACTCCAAACACGTACCAAATGGTAAAGACCATCAACACAATGAAGAAAATGTGTCAACTAACAGGCAAAACGACCAACTAGCATCAAAATGGCAGGATCAAATTCACACATAACAATATTAACCTTAAATATAAATTGACTAAATGCCCCAATCAAAAGACACAGACTGGCAAATTGGATAAAAAGTCAAAACCCATCAGTGTGCTGTATTCAGGAAACCCATCTCATGTGCAAGGACACACATGGGCTAAAAGTAAAGGGATGGAGGAAGATTTATCAAGCAAATGGAGAGAAAAAAAAAAAAAGAGGAGTTGCAATCCTAGCCTCTGATAAAATGGACTTTAAACCAACAAAAATCAAAAGAAACAAAGAAGGGCATTACATAATGGTAAAAGGATCAATGCATCAAGAAGAGCTAACAATCCTAAATATATACACACCCGATACAGGAGCACCCAGGTACATAAAGCAAGTTCTTAACAACCAACAAAGAGACTTAGACTCCCACACAAAAATAGTGGAAGACTTTAACACTCCACTGTCAATATTAGACAGATCAACGAGATAGAAAATCAACAAAGATATCCAGGACTTGAACTCAGATCTGAACCAAGCAGACCTAATAGACATCTACAGAAATCTCCACCCCAAATCCACAGAATATACATTCTTCTCAGCACCACATTGCACCTACTCTAAAATTGACCACATAATTGGAAGTAAA